>JARYGA010013928.1:0-37210 GCA_030545235.1 Helianthus tuberosus
GGATGGAGTCCCAGTTCAAGGTAATCTCTTTCTCTAACACAGATTCTAGTACATAATCTACTATTTTTTCACCTACATACATGTGTATTTAATTATGTATATGTTATATGTTTTATGCAGTTTAATAATAAGCACGAAATGTGGTGTTTAATATCGAGGAGAGAATTATTTATTATTGTTGAATATGCTGATATGCAACTTATATTACAGCTTTGGGAGATATGGGATCAGAAGTTTAACAAGTACCCATATTATTGTTCTTGACACGTACATGGAAATAACTGTAGATTAGTTTAAAAAGTATTGTTGAAACAATGCAAATGATCTGAGTTAGGATCTATTTTTCTTTTATATGAATTGAGCTTAAATTAACGTAACTTTTCTAACCACTTTTGCAAATTATTTTCTAAGTTTTGTGATTACAATAATTTCAGGGATTCATGCATGCTAACTTTTATTGCAACAGTCATTGAAATTTTAGACCAGGGAAGACTTTAGCTTAACATTTTTTTTTTGTCTAACTTCAAATACAGTTTAAGTTGATGTACTTATTGGTTGGATCATGAAATAGCAATCTTCATTGTAACATGGGTTAGGTAAAGATCCTAGACTATATCTCTAGATTATATATCTGTTCTCTTTTTATGTATTATGTCTATAATGTTGGGTGCTAAATTGTAAACATGTGATAATCTGTTTTATGTACTATAATCAGTAGACAATACCCAACATGGTTTTAAGTGTTTAATGGGTCCTAAGTTATAGCTTCTAAGTTATTTGCCTATTTTCTCTGTATTTATCCGTAGTATAGTGTACTCAATTTTATATGTGTTACACTACTACCTGTTTACAATATAATTGATATAGAATACACATTTTACAACTTGCATATGTTGTACATAGATTAAGCACTACAATTTTTTGTTAATTAAGTTTCTTGTTTGTTGACTTTTTTGTAATAACTCTATGTGAAATAAGGTTGTAGTGAGAGAGGTAGGAGTGTAAACAAGCCCAGAGAGCTCGAGAGCCCAGTCGAGCTCGGGATCGGCCCGGCTCGTTTACACCCCTAGAGAGAGGCGTGGATAGAAATGGATCACCTAAAGAGGAACTTGATCTTGACATGAATAACATCAGTATGGTTGATCATCAAGCTGAAGATCGGTACAATATGTATGAGTTTGACAGCGTTGAGTTAATATGTTACTTTGAACGGTTATTAGTGATCCTTCATGAGAAAGAACTCACTTGGGTTGGGCGTCTCTTACATAAGCATCATACTTGTGTAATTTCTGCACTAAGAATCAGTACGTCTTTAAAGCAGCATCCACTCATATGGTCTGCCACTGTAAGTTCTTATATATTCAAGCAAAACATAGCTCTTATTTTTTAGATATATTTGTTGATGCTGGAATAGGGGAGTGATTCCTATCATTTTTCTTTTTCTGTTTCTTTAATAAGAACAACCTACAATATGAGATCATTATTTTTTGGTATATTGAACATGTTGAACGTCTATTTGAAAGTTTATAGATTCGCTCTGATTACTTCTTATTACATGGGCTTTATCATTCAATTAAAGATTCCATCTTATCTTATACATATGTACACTTTTAGACAATTTTTAAGCTTCATTTTTAATAATTTAACATTATGTTTTGTTAGGCAATTTCGACGGTTCCTGTTGCAAGTATTAATTGAAGACATAGGATGGGGTTGCAAGTATCAGTCTCTTAATGACATGTTTTTGTAATGCAGTTCGTGCCGCAATAGAGTTGGAATTTGATTTTCCTAGGGCCATCTACAACCTCAACATTGTTTAGGTTAGTTCAACATTTTTTTGGTTAGTTTAACGAACTTTTTCTTCTCTACGATTCTAGTTGCAAGTATGGATTGAAGACGTTGGTTTGGGTTGAAAGTATGAAGACATCGGTCGGTTCAGGAAGTTACTGTATATCACTTTCATCTTTAGAGTTTTATGTATTGTTGTGTTACCTGAAACTTTTGTAATATTATGTTACTTTGAAACCTTTGTATTTTATATTCTTAGGTTATATTATACTGGTTCTAATATAATTTAGTTTTTTTGTATATTTTATTTTAATTTTCAGACAATTTGTTAATCATGGGAATTTATTGGAAATTTGTAATAGAATTTATTGGAAATTAACAATATATATATATATATATATATATATATATATATTATTTTACTCTAAACACCAATAGATGCGGTTCTAAAACCGCATCTTTTGAGTATATTAGGAAAAAAATAGTTTTTGTTAATATATCAAAAGATGCGGTTCAAGAACCGCATCTCTTGGACCCGCATTATTTGATATATAGCTAAAAGATGCCTTGCCATAAGATGCGGGTCTAAAACCGCATCACATAGCTAATTTAACCGCATCTTTTGATCAAATATGTACTAGTGACTATTTTCCGTATATTTAAATATAAACAGTAACATTTTCTCTTTCATCTACTCACAACCTCTTAAAACCACTCACAATCATTCCTTAGACTACCAGGAGTGGGACGTTTTATGGGATGGGGGATGCAAGGCAATGCTGGCTAACCCGCACCTTGCCAGCATTGGCCACGACGTTGCCCCGCTAGCGTGGCTTTGAAGCCTGGCGTGGGGCAGGGGGAGAGCGGACTTGGTTGGCTAGTATTGGCTGGTGGCATATGACCGTTGGGCTAGCCGTTTAGCATAGCCGTTGGCCAACAGCTGTTTAAAAAAATTCTTTTATTTATAATCTATAATAAAAAAAAAAAAAAAATACTTACCATTTTTACTATCAAAAAATTCAAAAACCACTACCAACCTTCAAAAAAAATATATATAATGGATTTTTCAAGTTCAAGCGATTCGTATGATAGATTTGTTTTGTCATCCCCATCCGACGACGAAGCGGAAATATTATTATTAACAGTGGCAAAGGTCTTGAAAGCTACTGATGAAGATTCAGATGAAGGGACTTCCTAACCCAACCCAAACGGAGGAAATACATAGTTCGTGAACGTGAAACCGCAAACGATTTGCTGGTAAGCGATTATTTCTCACCCCAACCAACGTATGATGAAAAATGTTAAGGCGTTGTTTTCGTATCAGTAAAAATTTATTTTTAAGAATATCAAAGGATTAGAGGATAATTATCCTTATTTCCAACAAAGACCCGTTGTGCGTGGTAAGATCGGATTTACCACATGGCAAAAGGTCACGGCCGCCCTAAGACAATTGGCTTATTGCAATAGTATAATGGATGACGAAATAAAAATGTCGGCACGAGTGGCTAGGGAAAGTCTTCAAAATTTTTGTGCTTATATCATTAAACTATATATGAAAAGATACTTGAGAAAACCAACGTTTGGTGATACGCAACAACTTTTGAAACATCACGCTGAATATCATGGTCTCCCCGGTATGATAGGTAGTTTAGATTGTATGAAATGAGAGTGGTAACTTTGTCTAACTCCACGGCAAGGCTCTCACGCAAGCGGATATCATGGAATGCCGGCTATAATGCTTGAAGCTGTTGCATCACAAGATCTTAGATCTTTGGATCTGGCTTGCATTCTTTGGTATGCCAGGTTCACATAAAGATATAAACATTATACATCACTCGCCCCTTTTCAATAATTTAATAAATGGTGTTGGGCCAAAAGGAACATTTATTGTAAATGACGTTGAATACAAGTATAGGTACTATCTTCTTGATGGAATTTACCCTGAGTGGGCTGTTTTTGTGAAATCATTTTCAAGAGAAGGAACCCTAGATCCTAAAAGAATAAAGTTTAACAAAGTTCAGATTGCGGCACGGTTTTTGTTCCACCCTTTCATACTCAACGTCGAGTGGGTAGGAACCACCAGCAGCGTTTCCCGCAGCCACCGCCTTTGAAGTAGAGGAGAAAGTAGGTGGTGGTGGAATAGAACTAAAGATTATCAGAAAGACGAAAATACTGCAAAAAAGAGTGTTCTAGTCGAATGGGTTGGCACTATTGAGGAAACAACAGTTTAATCCGCAGGGGATTATCCTAGTGCTCAACTAGGGGGGAGGGGGGGTAATCTGATCTTCACAAGCTCTAATCTCTTGTTTCAACCTGCAAAGCTAGCAACATCGTGAGAACGTTAAGGGAAGTAGAGGTGGGGGTTTTCTCCTAACCACCCTCTAGCGTGAGAATAAGTACCATTCTTTCTAGAGAAAATGAGAGTTTAGAGTGAGAGTAGTGAGAGCAAGGTGAATAGGATGCTTGAACCTTTGGAGAAACGTGGTATTTATAGCCGAGAGGTTGGAAAAACTTGGAGAAGGATTAGACGAGACGTTGTTGCCAAGGAATATCCATTTGGTCCTTTATGTCGTGACACTTAGTGTTCGCATAGGTGGGAGTACGTTTGTGGGCTCTTAATGGCCACACCTCGCTTTCTAGACGTACTTGTTGTCCCGTCTATTATCATCCGTTAGTGCAGGTTTAAGGATAGGTGGACTAACATTTTGTGATTGGCCACGGGTCGCTCTCGCATGTACCTGTTGTCTCGTGCATGGCGTTTAGTGGAGATCACCTAGTATAGTGTCGGGGGCGGTAATTGGCTGCAAGTCACTTTCACCCTGTACTATATGTCTCCTCCATGCTGCCATAGTACCACTGGGCAAGAGTCGCCCGTGAGTGATTTGTTTGGGTAAGTTAGCTATTTTTTGGTTTAGATGTGAGTTTGGTCAAATGCCCGCGGGGGTCCAGGAATATATCTCTTCAAACACATAGCGTTTTGTATGCGTCAAAATCTCTGTGTAAATCACAATTAAGCGTCTTTAATAATTTGCTCTTAAGCCTAATTACGTTCCATGTATGAAGCTTGAGTTCGAGTTCGTTTATATAATGAGCTCCCATTTAAGCTTGAAATCCGCTCGTTTTAGATTTTATCAACCAATATCAAGTAACTCATGAGTAGTTGTGTTTGTTTACACCTCTATAGTGAAATGAAAGTTTTCAGCTATTCTGTGCTGGTTTACGACGTTTTTGCACTATAAGAATATCCATCCGGTCCCCTTTCTACATAGGAGGGTGAGCGTAAGCGGCCATTGGTCACCCGTTTCTTTCATGATGTCCTTGTTGTATCTTTTGTCTCTCCTACAATAATCGCTTGTAGAGATCTTATGGTAAAGTGCTTTGTGGACTGTCATAGGCTACATGTCGCTTTCACATTGCCCTTTCTGTCTACGACATGCTCGCGTATTTCCATGTGGCGGATGGGCCCCACGGATGGCTTGTTGTGGCCAACTAACTGGGTTGTGGGTTGAATATGGGTTTTTCCCATTCCCGAAAGGGGTCTGAGACCATAATTCTTCAAGTTTCCCAGTCCAATGATTATATCGTGCTTGCGGACGTGCGAGTGGAGTACTAGACTATTTTTGTGTTTTAACAATTTTCGTTGATGATGTCTCGCGGGTGTCAGGGTGTTTCTCTGCCGCTCTTTAGGCACTTGAATATATTATTTCTCACACAGGTTGCCTTGTCACGGGTTACGGGTGCTTTTTGAATTTTTAAAAGATCTCTTCCGGACATGGGGTTGGTGATGTTGATAAGACGTTTGACACTATGCTACCGTATGGCGTAGTATATGTCACCATATTTTTTCCTTTTTTGTAGGAGCCCGTGGGACCTGCCCCTAAACTTGGGTCGTCGCCTGCTTTCCTGCCTGATGTGTCAATTGCTCATTAGCTGCGAGTACTCGAGTAGCACGTTTTTTTGCCATATTAAAAGCAGTGGGTTATAAAAGGGGGAAAAGGGTTCATATGTTGACACTGTTTCATTTTCTTTGCCATTTTTTTATTTTTGAAACTTAAAAACTTCATCTTCTTCTTCAAGCTTTTTCTTGTTCAATAATGGCATCTTCTTCAAACAACGAGCAGGCGACCAACAAAAGCGGTAGGAGGGTGTGGCTACGGCGGCTAGGGTTAGGATTAGCGGTAGCGACTAGGGTTAGGGTTATCGGTGGATGAGTTCTAGTTATTGTGGCAGTGGTGATTGTCGGCTTTAGTGTAAAACAATGGTATTTGTAGTGGCGGTTAGGGTTTCGCGATAGGTGGAAGCAATTGTGGTGATGTTGGTGTTGTGGTGGTTTAGGGCGGCAAAACGGTAGAAGGGGAAGACCGTGCGCATGTTTTGTGGTGGTGGTAGGGCGGCGGCTGTGCTCGGTCGCCCCTCCGGTGGTTGTACTCCAAAGCTTTGATACCAAGTTAAATAAGAGAAGTGTATTGCATTAGAAATTGTGATTAGGGTACATTAGATGTGGTTTATATAGACCATAAAGTTACACTTCTAACCCTATACTAACACACTTTTATTGGCCATACGTCGCTTTTAGGATGTCCTTGTGGTCTCTTTTGTGTCAACCACTAGTGGAGGTTCGGGAGGATGTGAGTGCGCGACACGTGATTGGCCAAATGTCCCTATCACTTGTACTTGTCTCTCCTACGATAACCGCTAGTGGAGATCTTACGTTTTAGTGGTTCGCGGACCTACATGTCACTTTCACATTGTCTTTTGTGTTTCCTACGTGCCAGTGAATTTTGACTTGGTGGGTGGGGCCAGCGGATGACCTGTTATGGCTAGCTGATCGGGTTTGTGGGTCGGATATGGGTTTTGCCCACACCCACGAGGGGTCTAGGACCATATCTCTTCATATACCATGTCGTAAATTAACTCAAATGCTACTAAGTTTTTATTGTATTAAAATTTTTTTCAATGTGTTTTGAGGAAGTGATTGTTACGATCATTATTAAGCTGAAGATAGATTCCTGCTATGAATAAATAGGTGAGCCGATACAGCTAAAGGTTGTTAGTTGGGCTAAGAAGAAGTAGGTCAACCTGAGTGGAAAATGGGTTTTGCAAGCCGTGTGTATGCGGTAAGCCAAAAAGAGCTAATTCTTATTGATGATGTCCGCCCCTGCTTAGAACACGGATTTTGGTTTTGATTTTGATGTTGGACACAGATTTGGGACTTGGAGGTAAACTTTATTAGAGAACATTCAGTAAATAAGTCAACGCAACAACTTTAGGACGGAACTTATATTTGGTTTATATTTGTATTTATGATTGTGATTGTATCTTTGTATATCTTCCCATTATTCCTCTGTAATTGCTAATATCTTAGCTGTAATATGCCTATATATGGCTCAAACTATTGTGAATAACATAACTTTTGATTTCTTTCACTAGTTGGTTTTTTTTTTTTTTTCATCAATTTATTATTTCCAGAATTGTATGTGAAATTGTGATCATTAGTATTCTACAACAGATATTGCTAGTAAAAATTTTTGATTGTTGATTGAAGTGGTTATGTGTAATGCGGTGAAAAGATGTTAAAGATGGAAGAATTTGATTCTTGTTTTGTGGAAATTTAATAACTCTGGAGAAATTGCTGTTGTATATTCTGATTTAGAAGAGTATTTTGTTTAAATTTTGATAATCTGATTTTGATTTTGAACAGATGAGATAGAGGCAGAACAATATCCGATTAAACATGTAATAGAATGCACAGAATGAAGTAGCAAGCAGAAGAACAGAAACAATAACAAGCTACTTGAGAGGTAAAAGAGTAGATAAAAGGAGGTAAATAAGAACATACCTTTGCTTTTATACTTGCGTCCAATTGACCATTCTTCAAAATCTCGGATGACAAGACTATCAGCTGTAAAAATAAAATATGGAAGGATAGCAGTGTTTATAATAGCAAGTAGTTTCGATTGGAGATGGTGATGCTTTGAACAGCTGGCAACATTTTCAATATTTTATTTTCCTGAACCAATCATGTGACAATCTGTCATCCTGTAAAAAGTCAACTTAGCTGATTCTATATCTTTTTTTCTTCTTAGACCGGGTGTAGTGGTAACAACTTATAATGCCCCCACCATGGGGCATTATCCGACACGTGTCATCCCAGTCAGCATGGGGCATTATAGCATAAAGTGGTGTAGTGGGGCATTATTCCAATAACGCTCATGCAATCATTTGACAATTATTTTTTTAATTTAAAACATAATAAGCTTCATTAATTCTATACTATCTTAAATTACAAAGTCGGTGGCCTTTGCCACCGACCAAAACACCTGCTTCACCGACAAAATTACACAAATGCCCTTTGTAACTTTCGATGGATGTGCATGCTTACTGCTGGCCTGATAGAAGAAAACTTGACATGCGAATTGTTGTTTGACCACGTTTTTTCCGATTCAAAACCCCAAGTACATTGTGACTCAACTGAGCAACAATGGAGGTAGAAGAATCTGGTCCACCGGTTCCGTCGTCTACCGCCGTTAGCTTCTTCCAACACTACCGACCAACGGTGGTCGATTCGCCATACCGGAGGTTTCTTCAATGTCGAACCGGATCTGTGGTGGTGGTGTTATGGGAAGGAGATGTGTCAAAAACAAGATACCATAAGAAGATCTTTGATTAAAACACAGCAAAATACCCAAATCGAAACATTTATTACCCAAAAATTCATAAAACTGTTTATAGAATACACAAACCTAACTCTCTAACTTGCAATGAAGATTATCAACAGTTAATCTCCACAGTGATATAAAGAGAAATCAAACCAAGATCAGATCCCACATGAATCTGATCAAATCTAAAATTTGAACCCCTAATCATTCAAGAACAAGCGAGAGAAAATAAACAAGTGAATGAACTGATCTGGAAAAAGTCTTTTTCAGAAACAGGAATTCGACTTGAAAACCTAGAGGAAAAAGTGGTGTGTTGCATAAAAATCATCTGAATTGAGACAACCAGAACCTTCTATACACTTTTATATCCAACCTTCAAAAGCCCTAAATGATCTGCAATGCCCATCAGTCTTTTTACAAAGTCTCAAGCCCAATTAGCACTTGCAACTCGATCCATCAGTTGCTTCCAACCCATTACTACCAGCCCAAGTCTTTTTCATTTCGGCCCACTTGAACAATGAACAAACCCACAGAGTACAAGCCAATCCTCAACACATAAAACAAAATTAATGAGATATTTATAACAACTAAACGCCGCAAATATAAAACTGAATATGTAAATATTTCATACTTTTAACAAGATGTCACATGGAACCATGGATGTGCAAAGAAAGATAAAAGTTAAGAAATGATGGAGTGACAGGGCACATGGAGGTGCAATGTCAGCTTTTTTTTAGTATATTTATATTTTAAGTTTACTTCTTTCAAAACATAACAATAAAATATAGTAAATTAACCTTTCTTTAGGCTACTCGATTGTGAAGGAGTCAAGTCCTTGGAGGATGCCCCTCTACGTCAACGTCACGTCAACATCTAAGGAGGATGCCCCTCCAAGGATGGAACCAAGGAAATTGAGGATGGATCTATATATGTATATATATGTGTTCTATGTATGTGTGTGTGTGAGATAAAGGGGTGGAGCGTCTTGAGCAAGACGAAGAGGACGCCGACGAAGCAGGGGAAATGGGAGGATGGGCAGGTGCCGGGCCTAGACATGGCGGGGACGTCCCCCACACCGAGTGCCCTTATATAAATTATAATATTAGGATGAATCAAATGGTAAGAGTATGAGCCGCAAAATATAACTATGTATGAGAATAAAAGTGAAATAAAATATAACAAACAGAAAAAGAAATAGTATTGTGGTACCTATGACGTGGTGTTACGGCCTAAAACACTAAAGAGTACAAGAAAGTTGTATTTTAATATTATTTATTATAGTGGCGAGGGTCGACCCGAATTTTAATAAAATTTAATTTGAATTGTATTTAGTTTTGTAAGAAAAAATATATAAGTTTTTATGGTGGATACCGAGTCAGTCCGTTATCAAAACATGTATTTAAAATTTGTAAAAAAACTAATGCACAAAAATTATAAATCTATTTAAAAACTAATGGCTAGGAAAATTATAATATAAAGTTATTTAGTTAAAGGCCTGTATTATTTATAGTGTAAGAAGTTAACTTGAAACTTCAAAATGTTGATGTAACGCGACAGTATAAATTGACGTTTTTGTTTTACGATTTTTCTCAGTTTATTTGTTGTTTGCTTACTATTTATCATGATTTTACGACCTACGTCCCGCAGAGCGACCCAAAAACACAACGAAATCTTGCTGGTCACGGATCGCTAACGAACACAAACGGGTTGGCAATCGAATCGGGATTACATGATTTAGGGTTTGATTGAACCACCAGACCGCTGTAAGCGGCGGTGGAGGCGAAATGGTGTGACGCCATCCAACTTTCTTGATGGGGGTGATTTGCCGGTTGACTGGTGATCGCGAAATGGTTCGACGACGGGGCGAATGTATTTGTTGCGGTGAGTGGTGGCGGTGTGAATATGAGAGATTTAGAGAGGGAAAAATTGAAAAGTCGGTGGATTGTGCGTAGACAATATCCAATAAATAATATTTAATTTTACCCCAAGCCAATATAACAAAAGATTGTAATGTAAAAATCGTAGTTCTGTAATTATATGAACTCCTACTGCTTTTCAAAATAAAAATTGTAAACTCCCAGTCAAAATCCTACTTTTCCACCCTCCTATCAAATCTCTCAAATCAGTTGAATCGGACTAATAATCGAGTTACTCATAATTGATTTTCAAAGATATTTATATATTAAGTAAAGTAGCCATACCAAAAGTTACAAGCAAATTAAAACAAATGAAAGCTAAATCAATAAAAACTTGAATAAATTTTATGGATTTTTTAAAATTTTTAAAGTTTCGAGTTTATCCTTTCCATTACTTAAAAAACAAATTTTTTATGCACGTATCTTTATGTATGTGTCCGTATAAATTGGAGTTGGTTTACGTTTAGACGTAAACTTTTTTGTATTGGAAATGAGTTAGCTCAAATATAATACGTTTCCGTGCTTATTTTATGTACGTTTTAAGTTGGTCTACGTTTCGACATAAATTTTGTACCAAACCGAGCATGGTTAAATATAATACATTTTCATTCGACAGTATAAATTCGAGTTACTCAACGTTTCAACCCCTAGCAATGCAAGACGGGTAAAACTACAATTACACATGTTTGTTATTTCTCTGTACACGTTTTATGTAAATTCGATTTACTTTACGTTTTGATTCAACTACGATACTTATATAGGTTACAACGAGTTGAACCGAGTATGCCAAAACATGCATCTTGATATGGTTAACATTTGAAATAACGATTGGACTAATCAATTCGATGTTTGCAACGGGCCCGCGGCGCATCGCCCGCGGGTCATTTTACTAGTTTAAAATAAAAATTACACTACTTGAAAAAAAAAAAAAACCGAAATAAAAAACAGAAAATTAAAAAACCTAAAAAAAAATAAAGTAAAAAATTACTTTTTGTTTTTTCCCCCACCAAAGGTCCCACCATTCCCTTCTTCTTCTTCCTTTCTTCTTCCCCACCTCCCACCTGCATCTTCATTCTCTTCTTCCTCTTCTTTTGTTTTTTAGAAAAAAAAAAACTAATCATAAACACACACAAATATTATATACACATGGCAAGGTATCATTGGACAAAGAAATGAAGCTCCGGCGTTTTTTAAATCACGCCAAACCCAATTTTTTTCAAAAAAAACACCCGGAAACGCCGGGTGTAGTGGAGGAGTGGGCGTTTTCCGGCGTTTTTTTTGAATTTTTTTTTAAAAAAACGCCCCACTACGGGCAGACTTATTATTGTTATTGTTTAAAGAGTTAGATGTTAGACTAAATTACGATTGTTTATTATGATATAATCGTCTTTTGATTTGGTTTTAAAATTTTATAATAATATTTCAGATCTAGTTAGTTGTAGGGGTGTTCATCGGGTTTTTTCTTCGGGTTTCAGGTTTTTCGGGTTGTGTTGTTCGAGTTTTTCTCTGGGAAAAATTGACCCTATAACAAACCCATTTTAAAGTTCAGGTTAGTCGGGTTTGGGTTATTCGGGTTTGGGTTAGTTCGGGTCGGGTTATTCGGTTTTCAGGTTTAGATGTAAAATGAAAATAAATGTTTTTTTTTTTTTTTTTTTACAAAATATCATCAAAATTCATATTTTTACTTTAAAAATATCATCAAAGTTTAAAGATTAGTTGACAATATGCTAATATAATATTTAAAAGTCACAAAACTTAGGGTTCCATCTATTAAACACTCCGAATCTAAACACCTTTATAAGAAAAAAAAACAATAAATGTTTGGGTTTTTTTTTCGGGTTTCGTGTTTCGGTTTTCAGGTCGGGTTGTTCGGGTTTTTTGCCTAGAAAAAGTGACCCGATAACCAAACCATTTAAAGTTCGGGTCGATCGGGTTCGGGTTTTTCGGGAATTCGCTAATTCGTATTCAGATGGCTTTGAATACGGGTCGAGTTTCAGGTTTTGGATAAAAATGAACAGCCCTAGTTAGTTAACTTCAAAATTATGTTAATTAAGATTTTGGGAAATAATTTTAAAATTAAAACAAAAACCTAAAATACTCACAAACCCTCTTTTTCCTATTAAGGCTCTATCCTTGGAGAATCCACCTCTACTATAATGAATGAGATGGAAAACATTGGAAAATACATAGTTATTAGACCATGTACTGGTAAAATGAAGTGGCATGAAGAGGTCATAATCATGCCACATAATGCCCCACTCCCCTCCTCGGCGTGAAACGATAAAAAATGAATGGCGTCGTTATTAAAACGCTTGATGCTTCTTGAGTGGTCCAATATAGGAAATTAAAAAAAAGAAAAAAATTAAAAATAAATATTTGGATAATCATTGCAAAGGGCATTAGAGGGGACGGGGCATTATACCACTACACCATTTTTGAACTTAAAGCCCTATAATGCCCCTTGCTTTCTAGAACACCACGTGTCGGATAATGTCAAGCGATAAGACATGAAGTTCAAGCCCTACTACCCATGGTCTTAAAAGCATTGAATACACATGGTTTTAGAAGTATTGAATAAAGTTAAAATAAGGAGTTGGTGAAGAGTTTGAAAGAGAAACTAACTTTCCTTTTAACAATAAATAGTTGGAGAAATATAAATCAAAATAAATATCATACTTCTAACTGTTAACACTTTGTATTAGGGTTAACCCATTTTTAAATTGTTCATGTCTAGTTTACTTCTTTTAACAAATGGGTTTAGCTTACACAAAGCATGATTGTTTTGAAGGAACGAGTACTCCTCCTCAAGGAATTGCTTAAGTCACGGATTATCATGGTTATGTTTATTTTGAATGATACAGCCATACATACAGGAGTGGATGGATGGTGATGGTTTGGAACGGCTGGCAACATTTCCCATACTTTATTTTCATAAACCATTAATGTGACAATCTGTCATCCACAACTGGCTAATTGTTTATTAGACCACCCGTAGTGGGGCGTGATTTTAAAAAAAAAATTGAAAAAAAAACGCCCCAAAACGCCCCTCCCCCCACTACACCGGGCGTTAAAAGGCGTTTTTTTTAAAGATTTGCATGTTGGCGTTGTAAATAAAACGCCTGAAGTGGTCAAATGAGCAAGTGCATGTGCCAATGGGAGTGTTCTTAAGTCTGCCAAGGTTTGACCAGCCAATCAATATTTATTTCCTTTTTTTTTAATGATTGAATGGGGGTTATTGGCATAATGCCCCACTACGCCACTTTTGCTATAATGCCCCAACGCTGACTAGGATGCCACGTGTCGGATAATGCCCCATGGTGGAGGCATTATGTTTGTTCACCACTACACATGGTCTTATGGTATAATCGTTCGTATATTGAATTGGTTTATAAAATTTTATTATATAATAATTGATTTAAAACTTGCGTTCACATGTTATAACTTATTTTATTACCAAAATGCAAAATTTTAAAATTATATAATTGCTTGCTGGAATCGAAGTTGAGGTTCGTGCATGGTTAGTAGATTAATAACTTTTTAGTTTTTTTTTTAACATTAAACTATTATTTTGTTATTCTAATTAACTTTTAGCATTTTTTATAACTTTTAAGAAACGATTATCCTAAAATTCCGAGTATGCCATTGCGATTTATCTACAGCTCCATATATTTTTTTTTCTCCAATTCGAGTTATGAATGGTAATGCACAAGTAATCAAAACACAAACGTACATATCATCAAATCTGCAACACATTTAATTTTTCTTTTGTTTAAGTTGACGCTGTTCACCCGTTTCATTATCTTGTTAATATAAAGTAATGTTTTCTAATGTTACGAAATATGAAACCATCCCAACAATATTAATACTACCACTATTTGATTTTCTCATTTGATTACTATACAGTCTCTCTCGTGTCTGTATCATACTGCAATTGTAGTGAATCAACCTGATATTGACCGAATGTCCGTCACAAACGCCTTAATTTTTTTCCTCAAAATTCTAGTATAAATTTCTTCAAAACTAACTTGTGTTTAAAATATAGTATTTTTATTGTATAGTAAGTTATACGAGTGACGATGCTTTATTGGTATCGTGACGAACCAAACCATCGGTACCGACAACAACATTATTATGACCTATACCAGTTTGAACTTTTGAAAATCAGTTTCAGTATAGTTTTCATAAGGTTTTGGTACGAACTTCTTTGGATCCTCAGCACTTGGCACCATAGGAACATGGGGACCAAAAACAACAGACCTCCAACATCCAGTGTTCTGTTGAGCAAGGATGTGACCCATCCTTCTCTCCCAGATGTTGTATTCATTACGTTTAAGCATGGGTGGTTTAAAAAGCGAGCCAATGTTATTTTTATCATCTTGTGATTGTGACGTCATCCTGGTTGTTTTACAGGCACTGATTAATCAACTTTGATGGTGATTAAACCTTGCTCTGTTTTTCAACAAAAGAACAAACGATCAGTATCAACGATTATGAGCTGAACTATTTATGTCAAAATGATTGTTAAATCAAATTTGACTGTCCAAGCTCTGATACCAATTTTTGGATCTGAGTTTGGTTTTGATTGTATTTTTCGTTTGAATAAGAATGAAGATGGATGAGTTGTGTAGCGAATTAAGATGGAAACTGTAACACCTCGGAAATTCATGTCCAATAAAATAAAGACACGTGTCATGTTATGCAAACGTGTTGTAAATACGGATCCAGATAAAGATGTACGGTAGGATTTAAAGACGTCGACATGTTAATTTATACCTCTGAGCGACCTATTAATAAATCCCTAACCAGGATATATTTTATCAACATCTGATTTATGTTTATAAATCTGGCCATTCAAAATGATAAACTCATTTGATAACTCTAGACATGGATCCTATGCAAATTCTTGGTGTTTCCGTCAATTTAAACTTCCCACAATGTGCCAAAGTATGTAAGTGCATGCCTAGACATGCAATGGCTGAAAACATGGTCCCTATTCTGATTAAAGTACAAGAGATTCGGAGGTGAAAAGGTTGCATGGTCATAGTTTGAATAAAAACAAAAAGTTTGTCTCTGGCGAAGGCTTGCGCACCTCAACGTCCAGGATGTTGCGGTGCGTAAGCAGTGCATCTGGGCGATATTGTTGACAGCTGCCTGTATAACCGGTTGCACCGACTTATAAGGGTGGTTTTCGAATCCAGGGGCTCCTATATCTGGTTTTTAGCATTATAGGACACCTGGGGACATCTTGTAACCTTCCTAGACTATGTTGACATGATCTTAAGCTCATGGGGTTCACTATATAAGAAGATGGAAGTTGCAACATTTGGGCATTTGCACTTGCAACATTTACAACTGATTTTCTGGAGCTCTCTGATCAGCAAGCCATCTTCCTAGTGGTCCCTAACTATAATTAGGACATTTGTAAGTAGCCTTAACCCTTTCTAATCTAGTTTAGCTTAGTTAATTAACTAAAAGTCAAACCATCGTAATTAAGGTTTGACTTCGTGATTAATTAAAATGTGCTTAGTCTAATCGCGAATTAAAAGTACCTATAAGTAGGTAATTATGTGGGTAATAAACCCTTAAAAGGGTACTTCCAGATTCCCATTCTAACTATGTTAATTGTCGAGTCAAAGCTTATTTTAAAAAAAGTCAACAGAATGTTAAATTTCAAATTAAAGCATAATTAGCAATGTAGGATACTTGCAACCTGTTTGATCATTATTATAACTTAGTAATTAATGTAAGAACATGTCCCAACATGTTCAACTCGACAATTTTCAGTTTAGGCTCGGTTTGGAACCGAAAGTCGCATAGTTTGACTTCTGCTTTGACTTTCAGTTCTGACCCGTTTAAGCATTGTTTAGAAATGCCTTAGAGCCTTAATTGGACCAGGTTTCATATTAGTGTAACCCCCTGAGGTCACACAACTTGGTTCATTAGTTATCCGACTCATATGCATGTTTCCGTTAAACGCCTAATTGTTGACTATTATGCCCTTTTGACTATAAATCGTGATTTTTGATAAAGTAAAAGAGTAGAAACCTTAGTTACTGATTTATAAACTTGCACCTAAAATTTGACATCAGTTTGAGGTCTAGATTAAGAGTTATGTTCATTAGCGTAAATTGAAAGCTTTATGTTAATTAAACGGCATGATTAGCGTAAAGCCTATCTAAACCCACTTTTTGATATCAAACCTTTTACCCACTGATGTAATATACTATTTTGGGATTTTTAAAGATTTTTATTTAATTTTTGGCTGAGCATAACATAGGTCTCTAAGCTTAATTCGGTTAATACCGATTTTGCCCTTTTAAGCCATAAAATGAGTTTTACAAATCCTTTTGACCCCAAACCTTTTTCTACTGATTTTATTTGATAAATAAAATATTTTGAGCCTTCTGGAATTATAAAAATATCAGCTTTCCTTTGAAAACCCGGAAATGGCTCCAAATCGCCTTTTTAAGCGTTTTTAACGCATAGTATGTACTAAAACAATATTAAACATATAAGGTTGATACCTACTGATAATTTTAGTATATTTTTATATAATAACAGTAAGTAAAAGTTTATAAACTCAGATTTCCAGTTTTGACCTTTTAAGCCTAAGTGAAATTACCAAAATACCCCTAAGGTGCATAGTTTGGTTTTAAATGATAAATTTCACCCATAGGTCATACCTTACTGTTATAAGATGTTAAGTTAAGTATATTTACTGTATAAATCAGACCTGTAACTCAGATTACAAATAAAACTCTTTTATAATCTTTTAAATGACCAAAATGCCCTTATGAGGCATAATTTGTGTTTAAATCCGTTTTGGGCATAATAGAAGTTACCTTACTGATATTGTCACACCCTCAAATTACCACCTAGGGAGTGTCCCTGTTAGGCATGTGACGACTAGCAATGAGCCACCAATTACATTGAATCACAAGTTTAAAATAAAGTTTCATCATTTAATAGTAATAAAATCCAAACATAAGTAATTCAAAAACCATCAAGTTCAGCGGAAGCGTTAACGTATCATAATGTAATTACTTTCCAAACAACCATAGTAAATAAATGTTTGATAAATAAACCCATCAATGCAACCATGACCACTCACGCCCTCCAGCCAGCAAGTTCCTGTTCCCAAGTACCTAACGACCTGCGAGCATGTAACAAGTGTATCAGACAAAGCTGGCGAGTTCACAGTTTTAGAAAACGTTTGTTACCAGTTGTATGTAAAACAGTTCAATAACCAATGCAAGTAATATTGTTAATATCTCATTTCTGAACAAGACGGCTCCTGAAATACATGACTGCCCTTCCCACGTACTCCTATCTAGTACTGGGCCTCGACTGGGTCATTAGTTCACATCCGTCCTATCCAGGAGCGGTGTGAGGGTGCCAAACCTAAGTAGCGCTACCAACTAATACCCGTTAAGGGACTTACAAGAATGATAGGTGAGAATATTAACCAATATACCTGTTTTTACCCAAAAGACTTATCCCTCCACGGGATACCCACTGACTGTCCCCAACCACTGGGACGCATGCTCGAATGTAGTGAACTCACCTTAGATTTGCTCGGTATTTAACAAGTTACTTTATCCATTCCAAGTTGGTCAACCAAACCCTAATGTAGTTACCAATGACAAATCAGTTTCGTATACACATGAATTACGTATTCCACATTCAATACACAAGTAGCGTACACATAAATTACATATCATCATGCAAGTTGCAACAAAGGATCATGTAACGCAACAATACATCACAGCATGTAACATACGTACATCATCATGCAAGTTTGACCGTAAATCATACTATCCAAGTAGTAACATACTTCATGATATCACATATTCTTTATACACATTACACATTTGGGTCACGAGTAATTTCATATCGCAAACATACTAGACTAACAACACTTGGCAGCCCATAACGTCATTCCAATTAAGGTGCGACCCAATTAGTTTCAGGCCCAGCTAAGTGTTGCAACCCGTTGCGCGGCCCGACACATACCTGAAAAGGGTGCGGCCCAAGTGTGCGATGGACTCGGTGAGGCGGCCCATTCCGTGAGTGTGTGCGACTGAAGTTGGGCTTGTGCGATCGGCAACCGGTTCGTGGTTAGTGTGCGGCCCAAATTCAGTTTGTGAAGCCCAGCCCATATTAATATATGATTAACAATTTCATGCAGTCCAGTTCAATGTATAAATTCCTGTGTAACCATAACAACAACCTATCATATTTATCAATTTCATGGTCATGTTTCTAATCAACATACATACCATCATGAACCCTAGTCATTCACTAGTACTTTTTCATCATCAGCTAACATCGAACCCAACATGTATCACATGCCATCGAGTTTATGGACATAGTTCATTATAATAGTTATCATATATTATCATTACCACCATCTATAAAGACATGAGACACTTAATTACTATATCCCATGTGCACAGCTCCCAACTTCAACAAACAAAGCATCATCTCAATATTTAATTCACATAATATCCTTAACTATCACTGACAACATTTATTAAGATGTCCACTTTCTTTGATTAGATCAAGACTACAACACATGGTCACCACTTTTATTCATGGTTTTCAACTTTGTCAGACCACTAAAGCTACTGTTGTATCATCATTGATTATGAATTACCTATTGATTTCATGCACACACATCGACATCTAGCACACATATATTCTTGACTTTATTGTGATGTCACAATCAATCATCTTAAACCCTCATTAACTATTCAAATCAACCATTTAACATAGAATCACGAGTTCAGTCATGTTTGAAACATCAATATTCATACTATCATGTTTTATAGCACATACATCACATAAGATCGCACAAATAACAAACAATTAATCCAGATCAAAACAAGTATAATTATACTAACCGAATGATTGTATAGTGTGCACTAGAGCAAGTAGGGAAGGATGCTTCAATCTACACAATAACTACATAATCATAATTTACACAGAATCGCTACAACCAACTAATTCAAATAGATTGATGAGAATAACAAACTAACCTGCAGAATTTCAGGTGGGAGGAGAGGTTTACGTGCGGAAGAATGAAGGCTACTGCTTGACCGAAAGTATTAGGGTTTACAAGTGATTGAAACGTCTAATGCATGACATACGCAAATAAGAGGCTTGGGTTGGGCTCTAACTGGGCTGCGGATCACTGTGCAAGTGATTAGAGGTATATTTGGGCCTAGAACTTGATGTGCGGCCCTTAACCTACAATAATGTGGTATCCAGCCCAAATTAGTGAGTGTGTATACGTTAAACTATTGGCCCAAAATTATGAAACACCAAGGACGACCCAATCGATGGCCCAATAGCACACTCAATCATAATCCGACCCGTTTACGTTAAATAATTAGTTGCAGCAAAAGTGAGCGAGGAATAACAAGGAATCAAGATTACAAGACCAACCTTGGAAGTTCGGGTTGTCACATCATCCCCAACTTGAAAGAAATTTCGTCCCGAAATTTGATAAGCAATCCAAAACAGCATGGTGTTAGATCAGGGTGACTGTGGATTTTTCCCAAGTGCCACATCATCCCCAACTTGAAAGGGAATTTCGTCCCGAAATTCGCCAATGATATCAGAA
The DNA here is from genome assembly GCA_030545235.1 of Helianthus tuberosus. Classification (NCBI taxonomy): domain Eukaryota; kingdom Viridiplantae; phylum Streptophyta; class Magnoliopsida; order Asterales; family Asteraceae; genus Helianthus; species Helianthus tuberosus. The sequence continues at coordinate 19,989 of JARYGA010013928.1, forward strand.
GTTGATACAACCGTTTGAACAACTGAGGGTACTAGAGCTTACTCCGATCATCGCGTTCCCACGTGAACTCCGGTCCACATCCTGAGTTCCAACGAACTCTCCCAATCGAAATTCGACTATGCTAACGAATCTTGATGTCCTAGTCCATGATTTCAGTAGATTCCTCAACAACTGCAACTTGTCATTAACCTCAGACCCTAATAAGGGTATCACAAGCGTTTCGTCGAAGAAACACTGCCTTAGATTCGAGACATAAATGATATCGTGCACGTTACCCAATTCATCGGGTAACTCGAGTTTGTGAGCCACGTCACCGATTCTATCCAGAATCCTGACTGTCCCAACATATCGTCAATTAAGCTTGCCACTCTTCCCAAAAGCGTACCGCACTCTCCTAGGGTGAGATTTCTATTCATGACGTGTTCGCCTGCAGCAAAATTCCAGCTTTCCTGGCGGTCACACGCTACCGCCAAACGATTTCCGATCCAAGCAATCTTCCCAAGAGTTTCGAGTACAAGTCCTAGACTTGTGATTTGATTGTTATCCACCTCAGTCCACCAGGAGATTGGCATTATCATCCAAGCAATGCCTCAAACAGAGCTGCATACGTACCAATACGGTAATGGCTGCAGTAGGACTCATCCAAAGGTAAGTGCCCCTTCCAGATGTTTACTAAAGTCAATCACGCACATGCTCGCCGCATGCCTTGGTGTGCCAGAATGGTCAGTTACTCTGTCCGGTTGTCCTTCAGTGGTAAACAATGCCCATGTCTAGACGTGAGCCAAGGGTGTTGTATATTGCTAGTCACAAATCAGATATAGCTCCAAAATCAAAGGTAACAGGAGTTGGCACCTCGTGCCTAAAGCCGTCTCTCTCAGAGGAACATTCACAGCTGTGAAGACTCGTCGGTTTCCTTGTTTGCAAGAAAGTGTGCTTGTAACTTGAGTCCATCAATGATCACCCAGGTGATAATATTTCCGTTTCGAGTTTTAGGTAGACTGGCGACAAAATCCATGGCAGTCTGTTCTCTTTTCCATATAAATGTTGCCGGTTGCTGATACTCCACCTCCCACAAGTCAAACGTCATTCACATACGCTGTCGGGTGGGCCTTCATGCCCAACCACCAGTACAAGATTTATAGATTCTAATATCTCTTATCGAAACCCAGACGACTAAAATATCGAAGCCGGTATGCTTTGCTCAACACAAGTTCCCAAAAGTTGCCGTAGAATGAGATTCACATTCGTCCCATGAGGTAGTAAATGTCGTCCGCCTTGCCAAAGTTGCTCATCCATGCCTCGCATGGACTCAACTTGAAAATTCTCCTCCGTTAGTTCTTCAGTTTGAACAGAACGAGTCTGATCAGGTAAGTTAGAGTCGATAGTGAGCTGCAAAGCTCATACGCATTCTAGTTCCACTGTCGCAATCCTCCCAAAAGTTCCTTCCAGCGATGCCATTAACTGATTTAGCTCTTTCGAAACCAGGGTACACGGGAGGCCCTTGTGATCGGTCTAAGTAACGCATTCGGTACCGTCCAAGTAATGCCTCCAAGTAAATACAAAAACCACGGTTTCCACCGCTGGTTGTGTGTCGTGCAGTTCCTCTTTGTAAATTCATTACGTAAGTAATCACTCTCTTGTGTTGCGTCGGCGTATAATTGGGACTCTGCTTCGAACCAAAATGATATACCACTGAATCACCCGCACCATTGAGTAAAGACGATGCTCAGTGTATTGCAGAGTTGGGATTCAAAAGCTGAAAAGACGTCCTCTTATTCTGTCTTTCACGAACACAGCACCCGGCTGTGCTAAAGAGATTTAAGATGCGCGACCTTCGAATATCCTGTGATTAATCTGCGATAGTGTCAAGCGAGACTAAGAAATTGCTGTATCCTCGAAGGACTCTTTGGTGTCGATCAGTTTCCAACCCAAACGGGTCTTAGCGAGATCCATGTGCATTCCCACTTAGTTGATTATATGACCCAAAAAGGGTACCTCTCGAATCTAGAAGTTACATTTATCAAGACTTCACACGTAATGGCTCCTCCCTCAGGAGCTCTAAAATAAGATGCAGATGTCGTCCATGATGTCCCTTCCTCCTGGAAATGACCCCAAACATCATCAATAAACACGGTCGATTCTTGTGGTCCATAAGCTGCTGGTGCGTTGATTATCTCGATAGTCATGGTGTACAAAGTCGCACTGGCCGCATTGCGTTTGATATGCCGTTCTAAGAGCATTCTCCCATTAAACCTCCATCAGATGATAGTTCGTTCGTTCGCAACTAGTCGATAGATTGTCAATACATGATCGGGGCAAACGGTTCCCGACTGCCACTTTGTTGAGTTCTCGATAATCAGCATGCGTACGAAAAGGCTTATCTTCACGGATATAAATGGGGCTCCCCGGAGCAAAAACTAGGTCCGACAAAACTTCTGTCCCACAGTCTCTGTAGTTGATTTGACAGTTATTGCATCCCTCCTGGCGCAAGACGGTAAGAAGTACGAAGAATCAAGACTGCCTCTGGCATGAGATCAAACTGAGATTCTGCCTAACAGTTGTGGAAGTAAACCCGAAAGTTCCTCAAGTAGCACACTGAGAGGAATCACGAACAATTGGTGGGTCCTCGATCCTCACCTCCTTAGTCTTAATATCAGTAACGTGTGCTAACATAGCAGGGTAATCCTTCCTTAGACACTACTGGGCCTTCTTTGCTAATATGATGCTAACCTTTACACCACTGTGACACTTCAACATATAAAGTGACGCAAAATTTCCTTCCCACAGGGTATATCTACGCGATATCCAGTTAACCAATCTACACCACTACTGCATCGAAACCATCAAAGATAGTAGAAGGAAAGTCGATGCCAAACACTTGTCTCACAAGGTCGAGTTCGCATCCCAACGAACATATTAGGTTTCAATTGACTTGCCATCGGCCGGTTCCACAACAGGTTCGGTTTCGAGAAGCATCAGGGTTAAACAGAACAGTGACAAAGTGATTAGTTACCAAGAACGTGTAGGCCACCATGTTGTTATAATCCTGGCGTCGTCCTCGCCCATCCTAAATGCCCTTCCACTAGTACCACATCCAGTGTTGTTGCTACTACTACTAGAACTCACAAAACTGTCATTGTTCCCTGGGTTGTTGGCGCCTTGCCTTAACATTGGCCATTCCTTGTTGAAGCCACCATCATTTCCATACCGGAAGTCAGGATTTGCGAGTATCTTGATGTCATCGTGACTGTTGCTTCTAATGCCGATGAAACGGAGTCCTGTGGCCTTTCACCAACAGGGTCCACCTTTTTACATTCCGTGCCACGTCCTAAGGCGCTACTCATTGTGCTGGCAGTTACACATTCTACACCATGGCCGACTGTCATCGTTTATGTCCCGATTGATTTGTGAGAGTTGACTCTCATAAGTCGTTGACTAGGATTTAAGGATCCAGTTAGAGTCAATTTGATGGTGTTCGCTGCCGGTAATCAGGGTCCTTCTAGTACTGAGGTTGGTAAGGCACTACGCTCATCCTCTTGTCCATCGTTCTTGCATGTTGACTAAGTGCTACACGATATGTTTCCAGAGTGTTGTAGAAGTGACCGCACTTCGGGGTCTAAGTCGTCAGTACATTGAGTTCCCACAAACAAAGAGGAGTGAGAAGGGTACAAACCAATCATTGATGCTGCAACGTTCAACTCGGGGACGTTCGTATAAGCACCTAACATTCTACACAATTCGCTAGGCGTTCAGGTGGGTGTTCAGGTAGTACTCGATAGCATCGAGATTTGAAAGAATTCAGAGAGAAATATAAAGATCATGTTCGAGTAGGAGACAATCACTGCTACGACTCCTATAGACTTGTTACGTTTCACATTGATCAAATAACAGAGCAGAACCCCTTTTTCACTTGTTAAGTCTCACTGGGACTCGCATGCACCCCACATTATTATTATGTGTGCACCCACAATAATATTGCGATTTGCATGCTCATCTCAGTTCCTACTAACTCATGTCAAATGGTTCCCTAGACTCGAATAGCAAACGAAGAACATCACAAAACATGAGTCACGAATGTTTATGGTAACACCACACTATCAATCCCTTAACACATGTAAGTAACACATGAATCCATACTGTTGTGCTAAACGTGCAATCACATGCAATAAAAATGTTCACTAGCTATGCTGTGCAATGAGTAAACGAGAGACGAACCTTGCTATCTGGAGCTGAGTGTCATGGTCGTATTCTTGCTTTCAGAACTATTCGGTTATAGTCTGGTTTTATAAAAACGTTTTAAAACCAAGTTCACTATAACCAGTGGCTCTGATACCAAACTGTCACACCCTCAAATGACCACCTAGGGAGTGTCCCTGTTAGGCGTGTGACGACTAGCAATGAGCCACCAATTACATTGAATCACAAGTTTAAAATAAAGTTTCATCATTTAATAGTAATAAAATCCAAACATAAGTAATTCAAAAACCATCAAGTTCAGCGGAAGCATTAACGTATCATAATGTAATTACTTTCCAAACAACCATAGTAAATAAATGTTTGATAAATAAACCCATCAATGCAACCATGACCACTCACGCCCTCCAGCCAGCAAGTTCCTGTTCCCAAGTACCTAACGACCTGCGAGCATGTAACAAGTGTATCAGACAAAGCTGGCGAGTTCACAGTTTTAGAAAACGTTTGTTACCAGTTGTATGTAAAACAGTTCAATAACCAATGCAAGTAATATTGTTAATATCTCATTTCTGAACAAGACGGCTCCTGAAATACATGACTGCCCTTCCCACGTACTCCTATCTAGTACTGGGCCTCGACTGGGTCATTAGTTCACATCCGTCCTATCCAGGAGCGGTGTGAGGGTGCCAAACCTAAGTAGCGCTACCAACTAATACCCGTTAAGGGACTTACAAGAATGATAGGTGAGAATATTAACCAATATACCTGTTTTTACCCAAAAGACTTATCCCTCCACGGGATACCCACTGACTGTCCCCAACCACTGGGACGCATGCTCGAATGTAGTGAACTCACCTTAGATTTGCTCGGTATTTAACAAGTTACTTTATCCATTCCAAGTTGGTCAACCAAACCCTAATGTAGTTACCAATGACAAATCAGTTTCGTATACACATGAATTACGTATTCCACATTCAATACACAAGTAGCGTACACATAAATTACATATCATCATGCAAGTTGCAACAAAGGATCATGTAACGCAACAATACATCACAGCATGTAACATACGTACATCATCATGCAAGTTTGACCGTAAATCATACTATCCAAGTAGTAACATACTTCATGATATCACATATTCTTTATACACATTACACATTTGGGTCACGAGTAATTTCATATCGCAAACATACTAGACTAACAACACTTGGCAGCCCATAACGTCATTCCAATTAAGGTGCGACCCAATTAGTTTCAGGCCCAGCTAAGTGTTGCAACCCGTTGCGCGGCCCGACACATACCTGAAAAGGGTGCGGCCCAAGTGTGCGATGGACTTGGTGAGGCGGCCCATTCCGTGAGTGTGTGCGACTGAAGTTGGGCTTGTGCGATCGGCAACCGGTTCGTGGTTAGTGTGCGGCCCAAATTCAGTTTGTGAAGCCCAGCCCATATTAATATATTATTAACAATTTCATGCAGTCCAGTTCAATGTATAAATTCCTGTGTAACCATAACAACAACCTATCATATTTATCAATTTCATGGTCATGTTTCTAATCAACATACATACCATCATGAACCCTAGTCATTCACTAGTACTTTTTCATCATCAGCTAACATCGAACCCAACATGTATCACATGCCATCGAGTTTATGGACATAGTTCATTATAATAGTTATCATATATTATCATTACCACCATCTATGAAGACATGAGACTATTAATTACTATATCCCATGTGCCCAGCTCCCAACTTCAACAAACAAAGCATCATCTCAATAATTAATTCACATAATATCCTTAACTATCACTGACAACATTTATTAAGATGTCCACTTTCTTTGATTAGATCAAGACTACAACACATCACATGGTCACCACTTTTATTCATGGTTTTCAACTTTGTCAGACCACTAAAGCTACTGTTGTATCATCATTGATTATGAATTACCTATTGATTTCATGCACACACATCGACATCTAGCACACATATATTCTTGACTTTATTGTGATGTCACAATCAATCATCTTAAACCCTCATTAACTATTCAAATCAACCATTTAACATAGAATCACGAGTTCAGTCATGTTTGAAACATCAATATTCATACTATCATGTTTTATAGCACATACATCACATAAGATCGCACAAATAACAAACAATTAATCCAGATCAAAGCAAGTATAATTATACTAACCGAATGATTGTATAGTGTGCACTAGAGCAAGTAGGGAAGGATGCTTCAATCTACACAATAACTACATAATCATAATTTACACAGAATCGCTACAACCAACTAATTCAAATAGATTGATGAGAATAACAAACTAACCTGCAGAATTTCAGGTGGGAGGAGAGGTTTACGTGCGGAAGAATGAAGGCTACTGCTTGACCGAAAGTATTAGGGTTTACAAGTGATTGAAACGTCTAATGCATGACATACGCAAATAAGAGGCTTGGGTTGGGCTCTAACTGGGCTGCGGATCACTGTGCAAGTGATTAGAGGTATATTTGGGCCTAGAACTTGATGTGCGGCCCTTAACCTACAATAATGTGGTATCCAGCCCAAATTAGTGAGTGTGTATACGTTAAACTATTGGCCCAAAATTATGAAACACCAAGGACGACCCAATCGATGGCCCAATAGCACACTCAATCATAATCCGACCCGTTTACGTTAAATAATTAGTTGCAGCAAAAGTGAGCGAGGAATAACAAGGAATCAAGATTACAAGACCAACCTTGGAAGTTCGGGTTGTCACAGATATCACAACATGTTTAAGGCATATTAACTCAGGGAACTTGCATATGACTCTTATGGTTACCCGTGACGCCCTTTTCGCGTTCGGTTCGGTTTATGTAACTAGTTTGCATAAATTGACCGAAACGGGTCAAACCTTATCATCTTTGTCTCAAAATCTAGAATGTATTTAGTATACCCATATTATACAAGTATTCAAACTTGTCGGGTCTAAATCACATTCTATCCGGTCTTCGCTTAATCGTGCGTTTGAACCGTATCGTCCTTAAAAGCTAACCGGTCTAAGCTTAGGCTTAAATAAAGACCCGTTAGAAATCTAATAGGTTATTATAAACCTTTGTTCCAGAATAGAAGAACCAGTAAAAGCTACCTTCACTTGCTAATTGTGAATTATACTTACACAGGTAAATACTTTTAACTTATTTTCCCTTATACGGGCTTGGGGTACGGTATATAAAATACCGCTTGGTCCGGCATTGAATCTTTAATCGAATAGTGGTTAAATCCTTGATATGCTACGTTTTGAAATGTTTTGTTTGCTTAAATCCTTTGGGGGGTTAATGACCATGTCCCGGATATCCTTGGCATCATCTTACGAGATGGCCACGACCATAGCACGGAGTGTAGGCGTACACTCGTCAGTGCCTAACCAAATAATGTGGTGTGTCTATTAATCTTTAACCCGATCTACGGATCGGGCTACTGAACACATAAGTAACATGTAATTCGTTTACAAGTATTATATTCATATAATTATCCCAAGTTATAAAATGTTTTGTGCCACGTGCATTCAAATCAATTTTCAACCTTTTTAAAATGAGTCAGTTAAATTGTATTTACCAGTGTAAACTGACGTATTTTCCAAAAGGTTAAGTGCAGGTACTACTCGTACTAGGCTGGCTGTCTTCTAGCGTCCGCAATAAGTCTCGCAAGCTTGGATGTTAATAAAACTGTTGAACAATATCTCCTTTTATTTTTGATCCGCCTGTGGATCCGTTTCAACTACTCGTGATATTTAATATTACATTTATTTAAAGTTGAAATGAATCTATCTTTGCTTCCGCTGTGCATTTATATATTGTGTTGTTTGTCTATGATGATATCAACTACGTCACCATACTCCCCACCGGGCCCACCGGTGACACGTGGAAAATAGGGGTGTGACAGGTTGGTATCAGAGCCAACTCTGAGTGAATTAAACACTAGCCTTTTGTGTTTAATCTCAGTTACACAATTGCACATTCCTCGATTCTCGAGTCTAGACAAAGAACTTAGGAATTATCCAAATTTTTGGTTTTATTTCTAACTTTGTCTTATATATATTTCTTGTTGTATCACTTGTTTGTTTTGACAGGTTAACAAAATGCCGCCACGAATGAGAGGAAGAGGAAGAGGAAAAGGGCCACTCGTCGCCCCAAACGACCATGAAGCCGGACCTTTGCACCGGCGAACACCTTCAGATCCCTATAACACAGATCCTCAAGATCTCTGGAGGGCTTTGACTGAACCAGCTAGGCGCTCAGTTTCACTGAGTACCTCCCCTTCCATCCCACACTCTTTCGGGCCTCATTCTGGAAATGAGCCCCATAACTCCCACCAGTCCTTCATACCTCTTCAAGGACATGACTCACCATTTGACCACCTATCGCCTGTCTTCCAGGGCCAATTCAACCCTGCTGATTACCTTGGAGAACCAGTGGGTTTTAACCCACTTGGACCCGATGATCACTTTTCTGGTGGCAACCCGATGGATATAGACGAGGACACCGATCCTTCAATGCCACCATCCGGAACTCCGAACCACCCCATCGAAATTTCAGATGGGTCACCTTTTGTGGGATCACCGTACAATGGTCCCGACAGCTTCGAGGAGAAATTCCGGCAGTATGACTGGGTGTTTACCCCCAGTTACCACAGCTCTCCCCTGCACCAGCCACACCACAGCTCTCCCCTACACCAGCTGCAGCACAACTCTCCCCTGCACCACCAGCAGCAGCCACAGCAGCAGCCACAGCAGCAGCGGAATCCTTCCGAGGATTCCCGACTTGTCGCGGTCACTCCGCCGCCACCACCACCTCAGCTTCAGCCTCCCTCGCCACCAAGGCGAAGGAGAACAACCGTGCGAATATCCGCATGAGGGGGTGTGCGCATCAGCACCCCTCCACTTTCAAGTGGCAGCCGATACTCGCCTGTCCACGAAGAACCAGAGATGGGAGAATCTTCACACCCCGTCTCAGAAGTGAATTTTGCGCCAATCGCGCCACAACCACCATTGGGTTTTGGAGACCCAATTCCTACTTACACTGGTGCGGCGGCGTACAATCCCTTCGAGCAGCCGATCCACACAAATTACAACTTTGCAGAGGATCCCTACTGGGTAGCTGCGAACTCTCTCCAGCCGGAAGGTCCCTATGGAGGTCCCTGGGCTACGGGACACTCGACCTATGGATACCCACCATATGGGTATCAACAACCGCCTCCTCGACCTCCGCAATATCAGCAACCCCCTCAGGCGCCAGTGATGTCACCGCCACAATTTCAAGAAATCCTTCAAGGGATAAATGAAGTGCGACAAGAGGTACGACATGAATTGCGGGAAGAACGTAGGCATAACTGGGGGATGTTCAAGAAAATGGTGGATTTGATCAAGGGAAAAGGCAAGAAGGATCGTTAAATCCTTTGTTTGTTTGTTATTTTAGTGTTGTAATCATGTCCCTGCGAGGACATTTATTTCTGTACTCTGCCCCTGCGTGGGCATATTTTTCCTTTCTGTTCTGCCCCTGCGTGGGTTTGTTTTGTTAGTTGACCCCTGCGTGGGCATATTGTTGTGTAAAAGTCCCGTTTAGGGCAGTTTGTACTTGTTTAATTATTATTTGGAATGGTTAATTCAAGTTTTTAATTTTAAATTATGTGCATGAATATAATATATGAATAAATGAAAAAAAATAACATTTATTATTTTGATTTACCATTTTGATAAAATAATAGGAATCTTGAAAGGTAAAACCTAGCTTTTATGTTATCATAAATTTAGCCATTATGGTAAAACTTGTTTTAAAAAGATTCAAATCTCTGTTAACATCTGCAAACATGTTAACATTCTTGGCTAATGTGATCCGCAAAATCACACATGTCACCCTCTTGTAAATTTTTCCAAATTCCTTATTATTATTTAAACTTCTATTTGTGATGTATTGCCTACGGGCTATAACCAATGTCATATAAGACAAAAGACAGTCGTAGATTATAAAACTCCCTGTCTAGAAAGGTAATGAACCTTGATTTAAATCTTACTAATTGGATCTTATAAGATCTAATTCTATTTTAGAATTGTCCTCCGTGACTAGGCCTATTGTGCCAATATTTTATTTCATTTTGAATAGGCTTACTAATAAAAAGTCCTGAATGAAATTACTTGACAAATTAACTAGTATGGCTATTTAATTACCATGGTTAATTATCAAGATGACAGACATATTATATTCCTTAAATGAATCATTGTCATCATCTTATGTAGCAGTTCAACTACATGGCCGAGTCTGACGAGGTCAACAGTCAACCCAAGGAAAATCATGACACCACCAGAATCAATATAACTGGTGTAGAACTCCAAACGTTGATTGATAACGCCGTTACTAGAGCCATAGAGAGGCAATATAGTGAATCGGGTAGTACTCGAAGCAGGACCCGATCAGGACCCCATTCCAAGCCAAAAACACATTCTGAGGCTCATAGTAAGCCACCCTCTAAGATAGAGAAGCCAAAGAAGGATGATGAGGATCATCACTCCTCGAACCAACACAGTGTCCCATCAAGGAAGGTCGAGCATAAACATGAACCGCGTAGTAAGTCCTGTACATACAAATACTTCGTCTCATGTAAACCCAGAGACTTTACTGGGGAGAAAGGAGCGGTCGACTACATGACCTGGTTGGAAGAAATGGATACGGTAGTGGACATCAGCGGTTGTGCTGAAAGGGACGTAGTGAAATATGTATCCCAGTCGTTCAAGGGAGAAGCACTGGCATGGTGGAAGTCTCTCATCCAAGCTGCTGGAAAGATCCCACTCTACAACTTGTCATGGGATCAGTTCGTTGCTCTTATTAAAGAGAATTATTGCCCACAGCACGAAGTCGAAAGAATCGAATCAGACTTCCTATCATTGGTGATGAAGAATTTGGACTGTCAGGCCTATCTCACCACTTTCAATACCTTATCTAGGCTGGTTCCATACTTGGTAACCCCAGAACCAAAAAGGATTGCTCGCTTCATCGGGGGATTAGCCCCAGAAATTAAAGCTAGTGTTAAGGCATCAAGGCCTGCTACCTTTAGATCAGCAGCTGATCTATCTCTATCTCTTACCTTGGATGTAGTAAGGTTGAGATCGCTCGGGAATTCAGAAGAAGGTAAGAGGAAGCGTGAGGACGACACCACACAAAGATCGGATAAGAAGCACCGAGGAAATAACGACCACAAGAAAGGGTCGGGGTTTAAGAAAGATGGGCAACAATCGGGAGATAAGCCCAAATGTAAAACTTGTAAGAAAAACCATTTTGGGAGGTGTCGACTTGAGTCGAAATCCCAGTCTCAGCCGAGACCCTGCGGGATTTGCAAATATACGGAACATAAGACCTAGGAGTGTAAGAAGCTGAAAGATGCAACATGTTACGGTTGCAATGAAAAGTGGCACATTAAGTCCAATTGCCCAAAGAACACCAAGAAAACCGAGGATGGGAAAAAGACCAATGCAAGGGTCTTCAAGATGGATGCTAAGGAAGCGGTTCAGGATGACAACGTGATTACAGGTACTTTTCTCGTAAATGATGTTTATGCTAGAGTATTGTTTGATTCTGGAGCAGATAAGTCTTTTGTGGATAATAAGTTTTGTGAGTTGTTGAAATTGCCTGTAAAAGCCTTAAGTGTGAAATATGAGGTGGAATTAGCTGATGGAACCATAGAAACAGCCTCAACTGTTTCAGATGGATGTGTTATATCCATTAGGAACCACTCTTTTCCTTTATCCTTACTTCCCTTTAAGCTAGCCGGTTTTGATATAGTCATAGGTATGGATTGGTTATCGCATAACCAAGCCCAGATTGTGTGCAACAGAAAGCAAGTGGTAGTCAAAACCCCATCTGGTGAGTCACTTACCATACAGGGGGATACCCAACATGGATTGCCTAAGCAAGTGTCCATGCTCAAAGCATCTAAATGCTTGAAGAAAGGTTGTGTCATTTATATGGCACAGGTTACTATTGATGAGCCAAAGCCTAAAATAAAAGATATTCCAGTCATTTCAGAATATCCTGAAGTTTTTCCCGAAGAACTACCTGGTTTACCACCAGATAGGCAAGTGGAATTCCGAATTGACATCATCCCGGGTGCAGCACCAGTAGCAAGAGCACCTTATAGGTTGGCACCTACGGAGATGAAGGAGTTAAGGACGCAATTGGATGATCTGCTAGCCAAAGGTTTTATTAGACCTAGTTCGTCTCCTTGGGGAGCGCCGATCTTGTTTGTCAAGAAGAAGGATGGATCGATGCGTCTGTGCATCGATTACCGTGAGCTTAATAAAGTCACGATCAAGAATAGGTATCCTTTGCCTAGGATCGACGATCTGTTCAATCAATTACAAGGGGCAAGCTACTTCTCTAAGATCGACTTGAGATCAGGCTATCATCAGTTGAAGGTAAAAAATGAAGATGTGAACAAGACTGCATTTAGGACTCGTTATGGCCATTACGAGTTCCAAGTGATGCCTTTTGGGCTCACTAATGCACCGGCCGCATTCATGGATCTCATGAATCGCGTCTGCAAGCCTTACTTAGATAAGTTTGTCATTGTCTTCATTGACGACATTCTGATCTATTCGAAGAGCCAAGCTGACCACGAGAAACACCTTCGTTGTATTCTTAAACTTCTACATCATGAGAAACTCTACGCTAAATTTTCGAAGTGCGAATTTTGGCTTCGAGAAGTCCAATTCCTTGGACATGTGGTTAGTGAGCGAGGTATCCAAGTGGATCCCGCTAAGGTAGAAGCAGTTATGAATTGGCAAGAGCCGAAGACACCTACTGAGATTCGTAGTTTTCTGGGTTTAGCAGGATACTATAGGTGCTTTATCGAAAACTTCTCAAGGATTGCTGCGCCCCTAACTTCGTTGACATGTAAGAAGGTTAAGTTTGATTGGGGCCCTAAGCAGCAGGAATCCTTTGATATTCTGAAGAAAAAGTTGAGCAATGCACCAGTATTAACATTGCCCGATGGGATAGAAGAATTTGTGGTGTATTGTGATGCATCACACACTGGTATGGGCTGTGTGCTCATGCAGAAAGGCAAGGTTATTGCCTACGCTTCACGACAGTTAAAGATACACGAGAAAAATTACACCACCCATGATTTGGAGTTGGGTGCCGTTGTATTTGCATTAAAACTTTGGAGGCACTACTTGTATGGTACCAAGTGTGTGATCTATTCAGATCACAAGAGCCTTCAACACTTGTTCAATCAGAAGGACTTGAACATGAGGCAGCGACGCTGGATGGAAACTCTAAATGATTATGATTGTGAGATAAAATACCATCCAGGCAAAGCAAATGTAGTTGCTGACGCCTTAAGCAGAAAAGAAAGAGTGAAGCCGATAAGAATCAATGCCAAGTGCATTGAAATAAGGAATAGTTTGAACGAAAGGGTGTTAGCTGCACAGAAGGAAGCTGTGTTGGAAGCTAACTATCCTGAGGAAAAGCTAGGAGTAACTGAGGAGTAGTTATCCTATGACAAGGACGGAATGCTAAGATTGAATGGACGAATACGGGTTCCAGTTTATGGAGGACTTCGAGATGTTATCCTCCAGGAAGCCCACAGTTCCAAATATTCCGTTCATCCTGGAGCTGATAAGATGTACCAGGATCTAAAGGCAAACTACTGGTGGATTGGTTTGAAAAAGTCTGTAGCTGCCTATGTAGCTAAATGTTTGACTTGTGCGCAAGTCAAAGCTGAGCATCAAAAGCCGTCAGGTTTGCTACAACAGCCTGAAATTACCACATGGAAGTGGGAGATGGTGACGATGGATTTCATCACCAAGTTGCCAAAGACGAGGAAGGGAAATGATACTATATGGGTCATAGTGGATAGACTGACAAAGTCAGCACATTTCCTACCCATTAAGGAAACTTACAGCTCAGACATGTTAGCTCAATTGTACGTAGATAAGATTGTAGCTCTGCATGGCGTGCCATTGTCAATTATCTCTGATAGAGATACGAGATACACCTCTCATTTTTGGAAAAGTTTCCAACAGTCTTTGGGCACGCGCTTAAATTTTAGTACGGCTTACCATCCACAGACGGACGGACAGAGTGAGCGTACCATCCAAACATTGGAAGACATGCTTCGTGCATGTGTGATTGATTTAGGTGGCAGTTGGGATAAGCATCTGCCATTGGTCGATTTCTCCTATAACAATAGCTACCATACTAGTATTAAGGTTGCGCCCTTTGAGGCATTATATGGTAGAAAATGCATAACACCTATTTGTTGGGCGGAAGTAGGAGACGTTCAATTGTCAGGACCAGATTTGGTTTTTGAAACGACGGACAAGATTGTCCAGATTCGCGATCGTTTGAAAGCTGCCAGGGATAGGCAGAAAAGCTATGCGGATCCAAAGCGTAAATCTTTTCACTTCGAAGTAGGTGACAAAGTGTTGCTTAAAGTATCACCCTGGAAGGGAGTGATGCGATTTGGTAAGAAAGGCAAGCTAAGCCCGAGATACATAGGACCTTTCGAGGTTATCGAACGCGTCTGGTCAGTTGCCTATAAGTTAAACTTACCTGAAGAGCTCAGTGCTATCCACAATATTTTTCACATATGCAATCTGAAGAGATGTCTAGCTGATGACTCGCTGGTCATACCGCATACGGATGTGCACATAGATGAGAGTTTGAAATTTGTGGAAAAACCATTGTCGATTGAGGATCGACAGGTAAAGAAGCTTCGAGGGAAGCATGTGCCTATTGTTAAGGTCAAATGGGATGCCCGTAGAGGTCCCGAATATACTTGGGAGGTAGAGTCTACCATGAAGGAAAAATACCCTCATTTATTCCAGTAAATCTCGAGGTCGATATTTCTTTTAAGGGGGTGAGGATGTAACACCTCGGAAATTCATGTCCAATAAAATAAAGACACGTGTCATGTTATGCAAACGTTAAACTATTAGTTTTGTTATTCTAATTAACTTTTAGCATTTTTTATAACTTTTAAGAAACGATTATCCTAAAATTCCGAGTATGCCATTGCGATTTATCTACAGCTCCATATATTTTTTTTTCTCCAATTTGAGTTATGAATGGTAATGCACAAGTAATCAAAACACAAACGTACATATCATCAAATCTGCAACACATTTAATTTTTCTTTTGTTTAAGTTGACGCTGTTCACCCGTTTCATTATCTTGTTAATATAAAGTAATGTTTTCTAATGTTACGAAATATGAAACCATCCCAACAATATTAATACTACCACTATTTGATTTTCTCATTTGATTACTATACAGTCTCTCTCGTGTCTGTATCATACTGCAATTGTAGTGAATCAACCTGATATTGACCGAATGTCCGTCACAAACGCCTTAATTTTTTTCCTCAAAATTCTAGTATAAATTTCTTCAAAACTAACTTGTGTTTAAAATATAGTATTTTTTATTGTATAGTAAGTTATACGAGTGACGATGCTTTATTGGTATCGTGACGAACCAAACCATCGGTACCGACAACAACATTATTATGACCTATACCAGTTTGAACTTTTGAAAATCAGTTTCAGTATAGTTTTCATAAGGTTTTGGTACGAACTTCTTTGGATCCTCAGCACTTGGCACCATAGGAACATGGGGACCAAAAACAACAGACCTCCAACATCCAGTGTTCTGTTGAGCAAGGATGTGACCCATCCTTCTCTCCCAGATGTTGTACTCATTACGTTTAAGCATGGGTGGTTTAAAAAGCGAGCCAATGTTATTCTTATCATCTTGTGATTGTGACGTCATCCTGGTTGTTTTACAGGCACTGATTAATCAACTTTGATGGTGATTAAACCTTGCTCTGTTTTTCAACAAAAGAACAAACGATCAGTATCAACGATTATGAGCTGAACTATTTATGTCAAAATGATTGTTAAATCAAATTTGACTGTCCAAGCTCTGATACCAATTTTTGGATCTGAGTTTGGTTTTGATTGTATTTTTCGTTTGAATAAGAATGAAGATGGATGAGTTGTGTAGCGAATTAAGATGGAAACTGTAACACCTCGGAAATTCATGTCCAATAAAATAAAGACACGTGTCATGTTATGCAAACGTGTTGTAAATACGGATCCAGATAAAGATGTACGGTAGGATTTAAAGACGTCGACATGTTAATTTATACCTCTGAGCGACCTATTAATAAATCCCTAACCAGGATATATTTTATCAACATCTGATTTATGTTTATAAATCTGGCCATTCAAAATGATAAACTCATTTGATAACTCTAGACATGGATCCTATGCAAATTCTTGGTGTTTCCGTCAATTTAAACTTCCCACAATGTGCCAAAGTGTGTAAGTGCATGCCTAGACATGCAATGGCTGAAAACATGGTCCCTATTCTGATTAAAGTACAAGAGATTCGGAGGTGAAAAGGTTGCATGGTCATAGTTTGAATAAAAACAAAAAGTTTGTCTCTGGCGAAGGCTTGCGCACCTCAACGTCCAGGATGTTGCGGTGCGTAAGCAGTGCATCTGGGCGATATTGTTGACAGCTGCCTGTATAACCGGTTGCACCGACTTATAAGGGTGGTTTTCGAATCCAGGGGCTCCTATATCTGGTTTTTAGCATCATAGGACACCTGGGGACATCTTGTAACCTTCCTAGACTATGTTGGCATGATCTTAAGCTCATGGGGTTCACTATATAAGAAGATGGAAGTTGCAACATTTGGGCATTTGCACTTGCAACATTTACAACTGATTTTCTGGAGCTCTCTGATCAGCAAGCCATCTTCCTAGTGGTCCCTAATTATAATTAGGACATTTGTAAGTAGCCTTAACCCTTTCTAATCTAGTTTAGCTTAGTTAATTAACTAAAAGTCAAACCATCGTAATTAAGGTTTGACTTTGTGATTAATTAAAATGTGCTTACTTTAATCATGAATTAAAAGTACCTATAAGTAGGTAATTATGTGGGTAATAAACCCTTTAAAGGGTACTTCCAGATTCCCACTCTAACT
>JARYGA010013929.1:0-23334 GCA_030545235.1 Helianthus tuberosus
TAATGAAATTAAGGCACGAAATCAAGAACTAGGGTTTCTAGAGAAGTCGCCAAAATCGCCTAGTATACCAGAGAAAAGCCATTATGCTGACTATTATAACTGGTACTAAAGCACTAAAGCACTTTCTCTCATGAATTGAAAGAGTTCTATCTCATATATGGTCAAAATCTACTGCTTATACTCTTGCAAGCAAGGCGAGAAGCGATTCTCTTAGCCGACATACCCGACTAATCAAAAAAGCTATAATAAGGCAATCCATGGGCATGGAACCCCTAAATAGCCAATCTATAATCAAACTTTTAATCAGGTCGAAAAATGATTGCCGGTGGGTAGAACCAAGACTCATTTTAGCCAGGAGCTTACTTTCACTACTTATTTAGCTACTTTAGGTCGTTGTAGTCCATAAATCCAAATAAAACTTTATCAGAGCTTGCATTCGATGCCGTTGATTCAATTTCTTCACCACCGGTGGCAATCAATTCTAAAAAGGAGCTTCCGGAAAGATATTCTAGTAAATAGAAAACTCGCCATTCATTCATGAACTGTCTTGCCCGTGCCATCAAGAGCTACAGTATATCTCTCGAAGGTGTCTTAGCTCCACTGATAGGAACTGCCCACCTATCCTGGTAGCCTCACCCGTGAACCACGAACTACACTTACAGACAACCTAAGAAGAAACGGAGTCTCACCCATCATAAGCATAAGAAGCAAAAACTAGAAGAATAAACAAGAGATAACGCGCATTCAAAGAGGATTCTTAACCGTTCGCGAAGAGAAGATAGTAGTTTTAGGCAAGGAAAAAGCCAACCATAGCAGAACACAATCAAAGCTTTCATCCTTGGCCGCTCCTTCAACTGATTTCACTCATTCATAAACTCGCTTGAACGTGCCATCAATAATAGCTCCAGCTGCAAGAGGATAGGATCTTTTTAGGCTGGGCACGAAAGCTGCATTGATTTGACTTCTTTGCTTCTGCTATTGAAGCGAAAAACCCCAAGAAAACTTTATCAAATCTCATTCTTCTTTGGCGACAAGGAAGGCTACCCTTGGGTAAAAGTACTAATCTGTCTATCTACTTACTACCTAACTAAGAGAATGGTATTTACAAAGAGAAGTAGTACGAGGAGCTAGATTGTTGTTGTCTTCTTTTTGGCAGTGGGATAGGGAAACTATGAGGACTGAACTTTCACTTTCTTAGTTGAACTCATAGCTCTTTCTCTTTTTATCTTTTGAGAGCTGTATGTAACTACAGTTCTTTATGGGCTGGGGAAATCTCCTAAATTACAAGAGAGGAAGATAGAGTTAGCATTGATTGGGAAGGAAGGAACTAGTAATCCATTTAAGAGGACTTTACCCTAGAAAAAGTAAAAGGGAGGGAAGGAACTGACCTTTTCTAACTCGGAATGAATTGGAAGTGTGAGATGCACTAATCGGAAAGAGACTCTCTCTTGACCTGACTTTCCCTATTGGCTTTGACTGCAGTAAGTAATTCACTCAAACCGATTCCATTTATGGATACTTGGAGGGTGGGAAAACTCTTTCTTTTATCAGGATTAAAGGCTTAGCCGCCTGACTCACTCCGGATAGAAAGAGGGGGTCAGACACTGCGGAGACTTTCATTGAATATGGGATTGAGACTACGAATGGAATGGAATTGCTCCGTTGATAGATCCAGATTCGCATCGGCCCATCTAAGAGATTTCTTCATGCCGGGTCGTGAGCTATGTGGAGCGATAAGAAAAATGGGATCTATTGGGCTTTCACCTGCACTGCCTTTGCCTAGGACATTAGAAAGGGCAAGAAAGGGCTTGCTGCTGGTTCAGAACTCCCCTACCTATTTGAATTGTTTTACTGCGGCTATTTTCAAGCTTATAAAAGGAATTGCTTCTATTCACTTTAAAGAGGGTCTCTCCTGTCCGGCTCGATATGAACTAGGCTGGTAGGTGGGTAGGCTTCTATCCGACTAGTAGGACATGCAGTTCTCCCCTTAGCCTTAGGGCAGGCACGAAATCAATTAACAGCTTCTAAAGAAAAGAGGACGACTTAAGACAGTAAGAACGGCCAAAAGAAGTAAGTCACTTGCAAGCCCAGGAAGAATGAAAAGAAATTGATGAATGTGTCTGACCAAGCAACGAAGAATCGCTAGCAGATGAGATTGGACCTATATAGACTAGGAAACACAGGGAAAGACAGTCTTGGGGGTCCCCAAAACAGAGTGAGAACTAGCCCTTTAAGGAGCTCTCTAAGCTGTCTAACTCTCTATTACCATATGCAGAGGGAAACCAGGCTCAATAGCCGGATAGAGTAAGAAAACAACTAAATAGAAATGAGTACTTGCTACGGGTGAAGGAGTAAAGAGTTTCAAGAAAAAATCTCCTTAATGCGACTGCGGGAAGGCTGTTCCTCCTACATTTCGCTGGGGAAGAAAGAAGGAATTGAGTCCTTTCACATTATCATGGAAAAAGGGGATTGCCTCTTAGGCAATTTTGACTGGAAAAAGACCCGGAACCCCATACCCTCTCATTCACTTACTATAGGCCGAGGAGCGTAGATTCATCTTACTTTTTATAAATGGAAAAAGAGACATAAGTCACGCATTCAAGCAAGAGCCTTTGTGTGACACCTGTGCCTCCACGGCCATCAAACAAATACTGTATCAATGAAATATTGTATTTCATACTTGGGATTTGTATAAATATGTGTATCCTTTGCACATATCAATTCTTGTTCGATTTCAAGCTTTAAATCGCTTTCTAGAAGGTTATACGCGCACTGATGCGTAAATATAACCCGTTTAATGCAACAAACACTCCGGAATAGTGAAATAGGCTTAACACACCTTAAATAACCTTTACATAACTTAGAAATAAGTTTTGAAGGCTTTGGTATGGCAAAATCGAGTTAATTCGCCTACAGGGACTAAATTTGACAAACTGCGAAAGTATGCCAATTTGAACTGTAACAGACATTCCGGAACATGACCATAAGTTAAACACACCTTAAATATCCTTTATATAGCTTAGAAATAGGCTTTGAGGGGTTCGGTGTGCTAAAATAAACTTTTGGCTCATTCAGGGACTAAAAGTGTCAAAAAGTGCATAAGTTTGCACTTTCGCGCATAACTTACGTTCTGAATACATCCGGACATCCAAAAATTTATGTAAGCACTAAAATATTTTATTTTAGTGTTTGGCATAAGAAAAATCCATTTGTCACGCAATTTGGATCGTTTTTCGCGCTTATGCGTATTCCGTCGTAATTAAGTGAACATCGCGATCGTACGGCCAAACGAACCGACACCCGAGATATTTTTGAGCACATTTTAAGTTCCCTATACTTTAACTTCATTTTAGAGCTTTGAAATGGGGTTAACGGGGCTTAAACGTGTCAAAAGTGCATCAAATAGCAAGTTTGGAGCTTCAGGGGCCTGTTCTGCCATTTTTGAAAGTATCAGACCTGCAAGGTCCTTGCGCACCGCAAGGTTCTAAGTCTTACGGTGCGCAAGCAGGGGTCAGACAGCAGAAACTTGTTTAAACAGCTGTTAACAGCTGTTAACCACTCCCTAATCCTTTGCCACATGTTGATCTCTTATGGTGGGGGGCCAATTTGGGTTCCATAACCTTCCGACAAGTGTACGGGTGAGATCAAGGCACGATATTTAAGAAACGATCCTAACGGTGGTCCATTTACTATAAATACCCACTATCCATTTCACTTCTTCCTCACAAATCTGATCAAAAGTACTCTAAGTTGAAGCCCTTGCTTCATACCTGAGTTATTTGGATCGAGATTACCTTGTGAGGACCCTTTGTAAGTGTTCTTTCGTTCTTTTCTTTCATTTTAGCGTAAAAGTCAAACTTTGTTTGACTTTCTGCGTTGACCAGTTTATGGTCAATGCGAAGTTCGTTTGAACTTCATAACGTGAGCGTAATCACGATGGTTATAGTCCCTAGTGACTATACCTACTGATTACCACGTTATCTAGGCTCAGTGACGAGTCGTAGTTTCGGCCAAAATGCGTGTTATTGCGTATTTTGTAACCAAACTACTCTTAGGTATCAAAACCGTTTGTTTTGATACCAAACCTGTTTTCTAAACTTAGTTAAGCATGTTTTAACATGCTTAGCTCGTCACTTTTAGTTTAGTGCTTATATAGGGTCGTAAGGTAAGCGATCTAAACAATCGCTTATACTTTCGAACCCGACCCGTTTGGTCGATCATTAGGATCCGACCAAACACATTAGGTGACCATAGTATATAGGGAATAACCTTCCGAGGTTATACCTTATGGTCACGACGTTTAGTTAGTTGTATGATAGGTTGTTTATATGCCTTAGGTAAATTACCAAAATGCCCTTTGAACGCCAAAATTCATTTTAAGCATATGTAACATAACTTTTGGTATCTAAACTGATTTGGTAACAATATTAGACATGTTAAGGCATATTTTACTTATCATAGGGCTAGTTAGGCGTTCCGAACGCGTTTTACGCGAACGACGCGTTAAAGTAGCATAAGCTACCTAAACGGGTCGTAATGGGTCGTAAGCACTTAGGTTAGGTTTCATTGTAGTATGTAGGCCTTGTTAAACCATATTACATGAGTTCCCCTACTCATTTGGTTTACGAGCCTCATTCTATCCGATCTTCCGATTTAGGTCCGGTATATTAACATAGTTACCTATATTAGGTGCCGTTTGATATCCGTGATCTCTAGCATTGTTTGGTTGTTACTCAAGGACTACTAAGCAATCTCAAGTGAGTACATAGAACCCCCTCTTTTAAATGTTTTCAAGGTGTTTATGTGAGTACATAGACCCCTCTTTTACTGTTTTCCAAACGTTTTGGGGTGAAACACATGTGCCTACTTGTTACTTTCATGCTTTCCTGTTTTCACATCATATACTTGCTATGTTCATTAGTACATTTATAGTACATGATTTCATTGTGTTTTATGCTATGTATGCCCATTGTGTGCATACTTAGTACATTGTTTTACATTACATTTTATGCTATGTATGCCCATTGTGTGCGTAGTTAGTACATTGTTTTACATTACATTTTATGCTATGTATGCCCATTGTGTGCGTAGTTAGTACATTGTTTTACATTACATTTTATGCTATGTATGCCCATTGTGTGCGTACTTAGTACATTATTTTACATTACATTTTATGCTATGTATGCCCATTGTGTGCGTACTTAGTACATCATTTTACATTACATTCTATGCTATGTATGCCCATTGTGTGCATACTTAGTACATTTATTATTCATCACATGCTTACATTTTGGTATGACATTTGGTTTGTTTAAATGGGACAATGTACATTCATTAACACCGATCATGCCGCTCGGTAGTAGGTAGTGGTACCATAGGACTTGAAAACTCCCATTCCTGAAATCTCGGGTTTGTTTGGATTGGAAGGAATGACCAAATCCGATTACATTTCTAGGTGGACCTTAGACTTTGTGCTAGGGTTTATTCTACAGTCACAAGGCTTGAATGTATGAATTTTCACAATACCGCATAGATGTTTATATCAGTATAGCATGCATTTATTAAACATAACTTTGATTTAAACCATGTTTTACTTCAATACCTTGTTTTTGTGCATTTTACATATGGTTTAGTTGACATATTTCACTTATCATACATAAACATTTTGACAATTGATTATACATAAACATTTTACTTTGGTGGTTTGGTTTGGGTAAGTGATTTAAGTAACGAGGCGTGTGTAATACGATACAAGTATGGTGGATACGCCGCTGGTACTTCCTATATATAAGTGCTTGTATGGTATTACATATCGTAGCGTTATTTGAATCATTTCAATTTAGACATATAACATTTTATACAAATAACATACTTTTCACAAGACATTGTTTTACAAACAACTTATCTTATACAATGTCACACCCCGACCACGTGGAACATACAAAACGTGGCGGAAATGTCTGGGAGTGTTGTAACAGAATTAATTGTTTCAAATCCATGGCAATTGAAGTTTCGTTTTATTGATTAAAAGTGTTACAATGTCTTAACAAACAAGGAAATACAACATAATTAACTAGTCTTGCATCTTTTATTGTCACTAAAGCCCAAGTCTGCCTATGTGTATCTTGATCATCTTATGCAACAGCTCCTGAAAAACACATGTGAAAAATAGGTACGTCAGCATAAAAATGCCTGTGAGATACATAGGTTTTGTGAAAATAGGTTTCATGACTTATGTTTGAGAAAATGTTTAGTCATGAACCTTGTAATTTGCTTTGTCTTTGTAAATCATTTGAAAAACAATAAGTTCAGATGATACATATAAATAAGAGAATAATGCATGGTTAAATGAGTAACCATGTAAAATGAGTTTGTATAAGTTAAGTTGCTTGTAAAACAATGTATTGTGAAAAGTATGTTATTTGAATAAAATGTTATATATCTCAAATTGAAATGATTCAAATAACGCTACGATATGTAATACCATACAAACACCTATATATAGGAAGTACCAGCGGCGTATCCACCATGCTTGTATCATATTACACACGCCTCGTTACTTAATCACTTACTCAAACCAAA
Source organism: Helianthus tuberosus (assembly GCA_030545235.1). NCBI lineage: Eukaryota > Viridiplantae > Streptophyta > Magnoliopsida > Asterales > Asteraceae > Helianthus > Helianthus tuberosus. The sequence goes on from JARYGA010013929.1 coordinate 6,583, forward strand.
CCAACAATGTAATAAGTCTATGTTTAAACCAATAGTCAAAAGTCCTTGTATAAACCATGTCAAATGTTTATAGTCCAAAAGTAGTCAAGTAATGTATAACCAAAATGATATGTATGGTAAGTAAAATTTAGACTACTTAAACCATAAGTAAAAAAATGTACAAAACAAAGTATTGAAGTAAAACTTGGTTTAAATCAAAGTTATGTTTTGTAAGATATATGCATGCTATACTGAATATGAACATTTATGCGGTATTGTGAAAATTCATACATCCAAGCCTTGAGACAGACGGATAACTATGTAAAAGTGAGTTATCAAGAGAATATGTATTCGGATTCGGTCATTCCTTACGTCCAAACAAACCCGAGATTTCAGGAATGGGATTTGTCAAGTCCTATGGTACCACTACCTACTACCGAGCGGCATGATCGGTGTTAATGAATGTACATTGTCTCATTTAAACAAACCAAATGTCATACCAAAATGTAAGCATGTGATGAAGATAATGTACCTAGTATGCTAGAGTAAACATACAAGGTAGAGCTGTAAAACAATGTGTCCATATGTTACTGGAACATATGCAACAGAGCTGCAATGTAAAATAATGTACTAAGTATGCTAAGTTAACATACAAAGTAGAAAAGTCATGTAAATCAATGTGCTAGCATGCTATCAGTCAACATACATAGCAGAAATGTAATGAAATCATGTACTATAATGTACTAATAAACATAGCAAGTATATGATGTGAAAACAAGAAAGCATGAAAGTAACAAGTAGGCACATGTGTTTCACCCCAAAACAGTTTGGAAACAGTAAAAGAGGGGTCTATGTACTCACTTGAGATTGCTCAGTAGTCCTTGAGTAACAACCAAACAATGCTAGAGATCGCGGATATCAAACGGCACCTAATATAGGTAACTATGTTAATAAACCGGACCTAAATCGGAAGATCTGATAGAATGAGGGTTCGTAAACCAAACGAGTATAGAGACTCGTGTCATATGGTTTAACAAAGCCTACATACTAATTGAAACCTTAATCTAAGTGTTTACGACCCATTACGACCCGTTTAGGTAGCTTATGCTACTTTAACGCGTCGTTCGCGTGAAACGCGTTCGGACCGCCTAACTAGTCCTATGACAAGTGTTATATGCCTAAACATGTTACATAATCAGTTATGTGACAAAAGTTTAGGTTACATATGCTTAATTACCAATTATACATGAAAAGGGTATTCTGGTAATTTACCTAAGGCATATAAACTACCTATCATACAACTACTTAAACGATGTGACCATAAGGTATAACCTTGGAAGGTTATTCCCTATATACTATGGTCACCTAATGTATTTGGTCGGATCCTAATGATCGACCAAAAGGGTCGGGTTCGAAGGTATAGGCGATTTATCAGATCGCCTACCCTACGACCCTAGACAACGTGGTAATCAGTGGGCATAGTCCCAAGGGACTATAACCAACGTGATTACACTCACGTTGCGAAGTTCAAACGAACTTCGCATTGACCATAAACTGGTCAATGCAGAAAGTCAAACAAAGTTTGACTTTCAGACTCGAAATGACTCGAAAAGCAATAAAAGAACGAAAGAATACTTACGAAGGGTCCCCGAATGCTAATCCCGATTCAAGTAGCTCAGGTATGAAACAAAGGTTTCAACTTAGAGCTTCTCAAATCAGAATTCTAGTGAGTTTAGCAATGGGTGGGGTTGGATATTTATAGTATTCGGGTAACCGTTAAGATCGTTTCATGGAAACCGTGCTTTAATCGCATCCGTACAAGTGTCGGAAAGTTATGGTGCCTAAAAATGGGTTCTTATCAGCTGACTAGACAAGTGTGAGTGTGTGGTTGAGGATTAAACAGCTGCAATCTGATGTTAAATACACTTAATCTGGTCTGGTTAGGCAGTCGCGTAGCGCTACTGCAAAGGCATTAGGCAGTCGCGCTACGCTAGCACCCCCCTATTTCAGAAATGTTTCAAAAGTGGCAGAAATGGTCCCTGCACGTGTTTAAGGCCTTTTTCGATGCGTTTGAACCCCTTTAACCTCATTTCAAGGCTCTAAAATGAAGTTAAAGTATAGGGAACTCAAAACATGCTCAAAAATATGTCGGATGTTGGTTCGTTTGGCCGTACGAACGCGATGTTCGCTTAATTACGACGGAATGCGCATAAGCGCGAAAAACGATCCAAAATGCGTGACGAATGGATTTTTCTTATGCCAAACACTAAAATAAAATGTTTTAGTGCTTACATAAATTTTTGGATGTCCGGATGTATTCAGAACGTAAGTTATGCGCGAAAATGCAAACTTGTGCACTTTTTGACACTTTTAGTCCCTGAATGACCCAAAAGTTTATTTTAGCATACCGAACCCCTTAAAGCCTATTTCTAAGCTATGTAAAGGATATTTATGGTATGTTTAACTTATGGTCATGTTCCGGAATGTCTGTTACAGTTCAGATTGGCATACTTTCGCAGTTTGTCAACTTTAGTCCCTGTAAGCGATTTAGCTTGTTTTTGCCATACCAAAGCCTTCAAAACTTATTTCTAAGTTATGTAAAGGTTATTTAAGGTATGTTAATCCAATTTCACTATTCCGGAGTGTTTGTTGCATTAAACTGGTTATATTTACGCATCGGTGCGCGTATAACCTTCCAGAAAGCGATTTAGAGTTTGGAATTGAACAAAAATTGATATGTGCAAATGATACACATATTTTTACAAATCCCAAGTATGAAATATAATATTTCATTGGTTTGGTATTTGTTTGATGGCCGTGGAGACACAGGTGTTACATACAAACTCATTTTACATGGTTATTCATTTAACCATACATTATCCTCTTATTTATACATATCATCTGAACTTATTGTTTTTCAAACGATTTACAAAACAAATCAATTTACAAGGTTCATGACTGACTTTTGCTAAACAACTTTTTTCTAAACTTACAAGTCATGAATCCTATTTTCACAAAACCTATGTATCTCACAGGCATTTTTATGCTGACGTACCTATTTTCACATGTGTTTCAGGATATGATGCATAGGATTTATCAAGATACACTTAGGCGGACTTGGGCCTTAGTGACAATAAAAGATGCAAGACTAGTTATTTATGTTATGTTTCTTTGATTGTCAAGACATTGTAACTCTTTTAATCAATAAAACAATATTTCAATTTCCATGTGTTATGAAACAATGATTATGTTACAACACTCCCCGACGTTTCCGCCACGTTTTGTTGTTTTACGTGGTCGGGGTGTGACACTTTGCCTTTCTTTGCTATGTAAATAGAGGGCCGGAGGAAGAAGTGCCAGAACCTCAACAAAAGAATGAAGGTGATAGAGTCTTACAGGAGACGCTAGGCTTCGGAATTGAATGGAATGATTCCTCTCCCTTGGTTGCCTTCACTGCCCGTGAATCCCTTCTCTTTTTCTATTTCAGTAGTCTTATGAGGTTTGGTCCGTCCATTAGTTGTTTAATTCATAGTAGTTAGGAGGTTGTTATCCCAATGAGTGTAGCGGAGTGCTCCCTATCCCATTACTCATCTATACCCTAGCTTTCCCTGTCTCTGCCTTTCTTTTTTTTTGGGTAAAGGGTTACCCTGGTAAATTTTATAAATCAACCAAATAAGTACAAGGGTGTGCCAAAAAACAAAACACACCTACTAGACTTGGCATACCAAGACTAGGAAAAACACAAAATAACCATTATGCTAACATACAAAAAACAAAACACCAAAGCCACAAACAAGACAGCCAAGTAACATAAACACACGAGATCAACTACTGAATTCGACTTCTAGCCCGGATCTTCTTCCTCGTCATTAGTATAAATCCTCCACGCCGTTAAAATTCTATTCCGGCAAGCCTTCCCACGGAATTTGAACCCCATAAGCTTTAACCGAACCGTGTTCTTGATCATCTTCGTCACCGTTTCAGCCGTGTTGTGATTGTGAGAGAACAGTCTATTATTTCTCTTGCCATATAAAGTAAGTAGTAGCCGCAATCAGTATCTTACCCACAATAACGTCCATCTTCTTGGAAGAAGTCGTTTGTTCCATCCATGCAAAAATGGATACCCAAGAATCATCAACACTCTCCAAGCTAGCCATAGTTTTGACATTATTCCATACTTGCGACGCAAAATTACATTGGAAGAATAGGTGCTCACGTGAGTCACGATCATAGCAACAAAGCGGACAGCACATAAGCCTTAAGTTCGTATCACTTCCTGCTTCCCAAGTAGTAAGCCGATCCTGAGTTTTGAGCTTGTTTCTGATAACCACCCACATATGGAATGAGTGTCTCGGGATACATTGTGAAAACCATATCATATTGGTCCATAAAACCGTAGCACCTCGGCCCTTAATATTATTCCATACTTCCTTTGAACTGAAATAACTATCTTTTCCTTCCAAGTCTTTCCACGTAAGCTTATCGGGTACATTATGAACAAGAATTGGGGGTTGTAAATTTATCAACAACGGAAATAAGTCATACCAAGCTTGAGGCCATCTCCATTGGCCTGAATCATCCACAAGATCAGCAACAGTGGAATGCATATTGAAGCCCACATTAGTGATAACTCTCGGAGTGATGAAGGATCGAATCGGTTGTGTGTGTTGTTTTCCAAACAGTTGACCCGGGTTCGAATCCCGGGACAACCAAACTTTTATAAAAGTGAACCGGGGTAACCCTTTACCCAAAAAAAAAAGATCGAATCGGACTCAAAGGACACCAATTATCACACCATGCATTAGTCTGAGCACCACTTCTGATAGACATACCGATGTACGGATGCACCAAGTTTCGGATGGATAAAATCTTACGCCATCTCCAGCTCATGCTACCCCTACACGGAACCTCCCAAAAGCTTCTACCCTTTAGTTTATAGGAATGGATCCACTGAACCCAAAGAGAGTCTCTATTCGAGATTATACTCCATATATGGTTTGCCATGAGAGCCTTATTAACATCCATAACACTCCTAATACCCAAGCCTCCCTCGTTTTTAGGCAAGCATACATCGGACCAAGCAACTTTAGCTCGAACTCTGCCAGAAGAGCCTGCATTCCATAAGAATCGACGCATCCTCTTCTCCAACTCTGAGATGACACGAGCTGGAAGAATGAAAACAGAGGCCCAATAAATGTGCATAGAAGATAAAACCGAGTTTATAAGCTAAAGACGGCCCGCAAAAGACAATGACTTAGAGATCCAGCTTGTGATTTTGCTCTCCATACGATCAATCAAGATTTTACAATCTTTAAAAATGAGCTTAGTGGATATGAGCGGCATACCAAGATACCGAACCGGAAAACTACATTCTTGGAAAGGCATCAAAGTAAGAATCTCTTGCTTCACTGAAAAAGGGACATTCGAGAAATAGGCAGTACTCTTAGACGGGCTCGGCACTAACCCTGATCGACTAGTAAACGTTTCCAGCGCATCTCTAATCTTCTTAACCGAGCAAGTGTCAGCATGGACAAAGATATACAAGTCGTCCACAAAGGACACGTTGATTATTTTATGCTTAGCACAATGATGATGGAATTTAAAAAGACGAGTTTGGGTTGGCCACCTGTTGAAGCAATAAGGAGAGAACCTCCATGATAAGAGTAAATAAATAAGGCGACATCGGGTCCCCCTGTCTCAAACCCCTCTTCCCTTGAAAAAAACCATGAAGATTACCATTAACGCATATCGAGTAGGAAGCCGTGGAAACACATGTCATAATCCACTCAACCATTCGATGATTGAACCCAAAACGGATAAGAATAGCTTTCAAAAAAGACCAACTAACCGTATCATAGGCTTTCTGAATATCGATTTTAAACGCACATCTCGTAGGGCCTCTATTCAAATGATAGTTATGCATCAGCTCCTGAGTTAGGAGAATATTATCAGAGATTTTCCTTCCTGGCACAAAAGCGGATTGATTAATACTGACAAGAGTCCCCCAACCTCCCTTTAATCCTATCCGTTATGATCTTGCTGATACATTTATAGAGCACATTACAACATGAGATAGGCCAATAATCCAAAACTGAATCCGGTGTTTCTTTTTTAGGAATCAAAGCAAGGATCGTGTGATTTATTTGTTTGAGCAGCTTACCATTCTCAAAGAAGTCAAGCACCGCATCCGTAACTTCCTTACCAATAATATCCCAAGCCTTCTTAAAAAACGCTGACGTATAGCCATCAGGCCCCGGGGCCTTATTTTCACCAATATTAAACATTGCCGTTTTGATCTCCTCTCGAGTTACCTGCCGGACCATATTAGAAGCATCTTGTTGACTAAGGACGTTAACAAAGATATTATCCAAATTTAGCAAAGCAACCTGGTCCTCAACACCAAGGAAGTTCGAGTAGTGATTGACTAAAGCATCCGCCACCCTAGTACCTTCATAAAGGTTTCCAGCAATGTCTTTGACACTATGAACCTTATTTCTAGCATTACGGCTTTTCACAACATTATGAAAATATTTTGTATTCGAGTCTCCAGCACACAACCATTCGACTTTTGATTTTTGTTTGAGGAAACATTCCTCATCATAAGCAGCAGTCTGAAACTCTTGAAGACATGTCGCTTCCAATTGACGGAGATGGGCATCCAAAGGATTCTGATCAACAAGCACTTGAATATCATCCAACTTTTTCCTAAGCTCCGACACCTTAGCATGCAAGTTTCCTTGGTTGAATAAGATCTTCCTTAAATGCGGTTTAAGATTGCTAAGTTTCCTTGTTACCGAGAACATATTAACCCCTTGGATAGTTTTCAGCCATTCCTGTTCCACACACTTCATGAATTCCGGCTTGGAGGTAATAAAGTTAGGAAACTTGAAAGGTTTTGTTTTCTTCTCAATCACGGCTCCCATTTTCAAGATACAAGGCGTATGGTCCGAAACTCGAAAAGGGTGGTACATGACAAAGCATTCGGATACATATCCAAGAACTGAACATTACCCATAACACGGTCTATCTTCTTTAGAAGCCCCACTCCCTCTTTGGGTTTCTGATTCCATGTATAGTGGAGCCCGTGACCTTGTATATCCAGCAATTCCGAAAATTGAATACAATCTTTAAACTCACACATGCTTATCATTTGTTTGGATGATCCGTAAAGAGAATCCTCAAGATGAAGCGCTGAATTAAAACCCCCCATAACAAACCATGGTTTATCGTGAGACAAGCTTTTATGGTTGCATAAACTCTCCCATAGACTTCTATGCTCCTGATACTTATTTTCCGCGTACACAAATGAGCAAAAGAAGACTTTTTTATCAGCTTTAACTAACATCCGCGTATGAATGACTTGATCAGATTGAGAGAGCACCATAAGGTCGACCACATCTGCATCCCATCCCAAGATAATTCGGGTTCCCTTACTACAAGATCCCCCATTAGAAGTCCAGCTCCAATTCCGAAAAACTTTATGACAAATGGTACCCAGTTTAGCAACATCTACGTGAGACTCTAAGATAGCACAAACATTTAACTTATTTTCAGCAACAATTTGACGAACCTCACTTTGTTTCAGGGGGCGGTTCAAACCCCTTATGTTCCACGACATAATACTATCCATTAAGACCTGTTTGTCCGGGAGTGCTTGCCCCCTTAGATACGTGACTCTGATCAGGTTTCATAAACTTGGACATTTCCGTTTGTAAAGTTACCTCAACCTCATTCTCGGTTCGAGTAGACTTCCCATTACCTTTCTTCAAGTTATGCCTCAACTCCTTATCCACCCCTATATCGGCTATAGCATCTTCCCCATTATCCCTCGACAAAGCTTCAAACAAGTTTCCGGTCTTCACATTAGCACTTCTTATATTATCAGTTGTAACCTCCTTTGTACCAGAGGTACTCGCTCCTGACTTGTTTATTTTCGACTTGTAGACAATCTTTGGCTTTTGCTTTTTATGCATAACTCCCATCCTAACTGTCTTCCTTTTATTCGTAATGAATCCCTCGTCATCGACAACCACTTGCTTCTCCTTATTATTCACATTCTTAGCACATGTATTATCACAATGGCCAAAAACACAACATAAAGAGCACCGTTGAGGTTTCCATTCGTATTCTACTTTTACTCTTTCAGTTAAGTACCCATCCTCATCTAACTTCGGAATTGCAACAACAATGTAATCTTTCAGCTCGCTATCCGCATTTATTTCAATTAAAGCACGTGCAAAATTGCTTCTTCCCAAATTATCCATGCACATATTAGCTGTATACCCGTCTAATCTTTTAGGAATCCCTATTTTGGACGCTAACAAACTCAAGCCATCATCCGTGTAGACTGATATAGGAACATTATGCAACTTCACCCACACCGGCACAGATTTGATTCCCTCTTTTTTAAGACTAACAGACGGAGACCAGACATTTAAGAACAAAGGCATTTTCCTAATCAGCCAGGGCCCCCCCAGCACTTTAGCCATACCCTCTTTCAAGTCAAACTTAAAGAAGAAGAAGCCATCCGAATTCATCACGAGTTTGGAAAATCCATACTTAGACCACACATTCTTAGCATAATATTCTACTACAGGATAAGGTAGCCGATTACCTAAAAAGTATCCATACAGAACATTCTCAAACTTCTCCTGAACTTTACGAATTACCTCACCTGGTATGACAACGTCAGCATCCTTAACTGTTTCCACCGAATCCATTCTCCGAAAGTTAACCTCACGCTTCTTCAATGTAGAATTTTTAACTGTATCCGCATAAGAGAACGTCGTTTTCACATGTTCATCATTTAGAATATCATCGGCATTCGAGCTCTCCAACTGAACCGGAACAGTTACCTTCTCAAGCTCATCGATAACATTTATCATCGTTGGTTCCTGCTGAACCACCCCACGTCGTGGCATAAGAGGATTACCATCAATGTTTAAAGGCTGGCCATCAAAACTCTTGCCAAAGGATGGAGGTTTCCCTCGCTCCTCCTGAGAGTTCAACGGCTTGATATTACTCGAGTTGATAAACACATCCCCACGCAATCTTTCAGAAAAAGCTTGAAACCCTAGATCCTCCAAGTTCCGATCCCTGTCACTCTCCATGCAGCAAACGAAACACAAAAGCACAGCAAAACAGCAAAACAAGAATAACCATGCAAAACCTAATTCTAGAGGCTTAACTAATGACTCTAGCTAAACGAAATAGAAACTCAGGTAAATCAAGGTTACTGCCCAACTAGTAGGACCGATAAACCCTTATCCCTATTCCACCATGCTCGAGATCAATAGAGAAAACCTTGGCGATAGAAAAACGAAACAAGAAACCCTAGACTTAAATTGATCAGAAGCTGCTAACGAGTTCGTTACAGTTTGTCTCTGCCTTTCTTTCCTAGTCCTGAGTTTTTCTTCTTGACTATTGCTTAGGATTGGGTTTGACACTATTTGTGACAACTCGCATTTTAGAACCTCCTCGCTATGCTTTGATGTAACTTATTTGAACATACGTGACTAGTTAATGTACTTGGTATCAACAGAATGTTACGTTTATCCTGCTATGTGTTATATATGTGATGTGAATGTATGTATATATACTTAACCGTGGTCGCACAACACCAACCTAGTCGCACGAGACCTAACCGATAGCACATGATGGTGCTCGGCCCAAATCCAACACAAACGAAGCCCAAGCTGAGCCCGACCCTTATAATCTTCGCTTAACACTAAGGGGGATGGTGTATAACCCTCATTATCCTTTAAACACAAGAAAATACACAAACCCTAGCTCTCTCTCTCTCTCCTTCCCTTTTTGTTCGACAGCAGACTCTTACTCGAAGCCCTCCAACCTCGTGCGAGTTAGTTATCCGATTTCCTGGTCAGTGTTTCATCTTAGTCCACTAAATATTAATTAATACTTGAAGCATGTGCTCGTTTGTGATAAGTATGTTGTATATTAAATTGTTTCTTGCATGATAATCGATACTTGAAGCATGTGATTGTTTCTTGCATGTTGTATATTAATGATTTTAAATGGTTAGTGGTTCTTATCTTTACATTCATATTGGTGGGATATTGTTCATATGTATTATGAAAGGAGAATCGAATCTGATTGGGCCGTTGGAAACAATCATTATTTCATAGCATGTGAGTATAGCATGTGATCTACTGCCTAGCATGTGAATCCTTTAATATTGAAAGAATGGAAAACGTTTTTGAATGCTTTCTATTAGACCGATCATAGTAGAATAATGCATGATTGGTGTTGGTTACTTGCTAATTGTATTGACCATGTGTATGTGCCGTATATATGTTGATGATGAATGATTGATGAACCGTTTGACTATGTTTTATGATTTGATTGATCCGAATGAATGTTTAAATGTCGTTTATGATCTAACCTAGGCTTAGAGTCCAAAGATGTCCAAAGAAATTAAACTGTCTAATCCGATTGTGTTGATGATCGAGCTAGTATTATGATTTAGTATCAATTAGGGTTCATGGGGAATTGTTTGGTAAATGATTGATTCGGTCAATGAATGTGGAATTGGAAACTGTTGAATTGCTTGTAACTGATTGGCGTGATTATTGGTATTAATTGAGAAAGGGATTTGCATGATTTTTAGAAAGTTTGTTAAACAAATCGCACAAGCCCTCTCGGTCGCACAAGATTAGGTCACACAAGACCTGATCTGATCACACAAGCAGGGTGCAACCACTTAAAGCACATTGTACAATCTAGGATTGCATGATCGCACATGTGACAACTCGAGTTTCCAAGATTTCTATCTTCGCACTTATTGCGCGTTAAATGTTTAAGTTGTTTGTTATTACGACTTGCTTGTTTCACAACTGTGCACGTTTGTAGTATGTTAATCGTAATGTGATTTATATGTTGTATACAGTATGCCTTATAAGTGTGTATTGATGTATGCCTTAATTTTTAATTTATGTGTTGTATAATTTACACAAGGCATCTGTTAGGCCAAACACCCTCACCCACACATCAATGAAATCACCCTAGTGGTGAAAACACCTTGAGTGTTTTCATCCACTGGTGACCAACGAAAACAGCAAATGGGCTTTAGGCCCATGGTGAATTATATATATATATATTTATTTTATTACAATCTTGACGGATAAGCTTTTCAATTGGCAAACCCTATCCACAACATTTCTCTCTCCTTTTGAAACCCGACGGCTGCCTTGAACATATACATCACTTGGCTTTGTTGTCTCTTTAGTTGAGGTTAGTAATCGGCCATTATTGTTGTTTGTTTGATCGAAATCACCATAGATTGTTTATTTAACATTCTGTATTAATGCTATCATGAGATATGTATGAGCATACGATGGAACATCGATTGTTTAACAAATGGGTTAAAATCTCTGTTATTAACTGGTCTTAGTTAATCTCTGTGGTTAAGTGCATCGATTATAAGCTATTGATTTGGTGAGTTTATAGTTGCTGGGTTAAAATTACAGTAAGTGTTGTTGAAGATGAAGTCTTGGACGAAAACACCCCCACAATAATGAACTGGACGAAATCACATAAGTGATTTCGGCCCACATAGAGTTTTCGGCCCAAGAGCTTTTAAGCCCAAAGTGTTTTCGTCAAAGTCTTAGGCCAACGAAAACACCCCCACAATAATGAACTGGACGAAATCACATAAGTGATTTCGGCCCACATAGTGAATTCGGCCCAGATGTGTTTCGGCCCAATGAGGGATTTCGACCCATAAGGTGATTTCGGCTAAAGGGGTTTTCGGCACTTAAGTGATTTTGGCAACATGTTTACTGTAATTATTAATGTCATTAAATATGTTAATCGATTAAACTAATCACTGGAATAACTCAGTTAGTTTATTTAACTATGTTAAATATGTAAGTTGATAGCTTCATTGTTTGAGTAACTCTGTTAGTGAACAAATTCTGTTAAGTTGTTAACTGAGTTAACTGACTTACCCTGTTTATTTATTATTCCAATGAAGTGGATTAATTCTGTTATTTCATGAAATCTGTTAACTTTATTCACTCAGTTAACTTGCTAGTTCTGCTAGATGCCAACTCTGTTAAATGTATGGATGCAATTAACTGCTTGTGTTGCATGATATGAACTGATTGAGTATACGTGCACTATAGGACTTGACTGATTTATTGTGAGCACTTAACTTAGCATACCGAGCAAAACAAGGTGAGTTTACACTCTTATCAAGGCATGGGATTCCCGGGGTGGGAATGGGTTTGGATGATTTCTTATGCTTGAGTTGTTATTGGAATTACATACCATAGGCCTCGGGAGAGGAAGGTTATTGGTAGATACTGCTAGACTAGCGATACATATACTTCTCTTCGCACACACGCCGGGATTGGCTGCGATAATAGAACTAATCTTCGCACACATGCCTGGAATGGCTGCGAACCATACTTTAAACTTCGCACACATGCCGGGTGGGCTGCGATACAAATATACCTAGTCTAGAAAACATGGGAAACCCCCACAAATCTTCGCACACATGTCTAAGAGACTGCGATTCAAGTACATACGATATATGAGTTACTAAACGAACATACGGTTTACAATACAATTACTATAACTGAACAACCAACTGTGAACTCGCTCAACTAGTTGTTGACTCTCTGTTACATGCCTTGCAGGACCTTAGGTACTTTTGGAGCTTGCACGGGAGGCACGGTCGTTGCGGACATGGATCGTGAACATGTTGTTAAACTTTATGACATTTTGTACTTATACTTATGTTGGGTTTTACATTATGGCTTCCGCTACACACTTGTTTATGTTTGGTTTTGAAAACACCTATCGTATTGATGAACGACTTTTACTATTTACTTATATGTTCAATATGATTGGTGGCTTGATCCTGGTCAGTCACGCCTCCAAGCGGTGGTACTCCGCGTGTGGATTTTGGGGGTGTGACAGATTGGTATCAGAGCCATTGGTTATAGAGAACTTGGTTTTAATAAGGGAAAAGCGTTTTTATTAAAACCAGACTATAACCAGTACAGTGCTCAACGATCCACAACGACGCCTCGCTCCACGTGCAAGACTCAACACTCTAGGTAATATGGTACATGTCTTATTGCCTACTTGCTAGAATTGCATAGAACTTTGCTCAGGGTATGCTTAGGTTAACTTAACACTATTGCATGAGAACACTTGTGTGCTTACTCTCTCCTGTCATCGCACTACTCGCGAACCTCTCTCACGTATGTCATATTTGCTATGAAGATCATGGCTGGACGCATTAACATGACGCAAGCCCAGTTGACGGCTCTCATTAACGAACGAGTTGTTGCGGCACTTGCAGCCGCACAAGACGGAGGTATACCCTGCCGTTGTAACTCACACTAGGATCTTTAGATCCTACACTCCTAAACCAACTCTTGTGCTTAATCTTGTCCTGGTTTTTATACACAACAGGTCAGCACGCTCAGCCACCTGTTTGCACCTTCAAAACTTTCATGGACTGTCGTCCTACTACTTTTAGTGGCACGGAAGGAGCGGTTGGACTCCTCCATTGGTTTGAAAAACTCGAGTCCGTATTTGAAATGTGTGAATGCCCTGAGGCTCGCAGGGTGAAGTACGCCACTGGTACTCTAGAAGGCATTGCGCTGACTTGGTGGAATGCGCAAGTTCAGATGTTAGGGTTGGCTGTTGCTAACGCCACACCCTGGAATAATTTCAAGGAGTTGATCAAAGAGGAATACTGTAGCCGTGATGATATTCATAAGCTGGAGGTAGAGTTTTACCACTTGAAAATGACGGGGTCAGAAATTGAAGCGTACACCAGAAGATCGAATGAGTTGGCTATTCTGTGTCCTACTATGGTAGACCCTCCCATTAAGCGTATCGAACTATATCTCAATGGTCTGGTGCCGGAGATTCAAAGTCACGTAACCTCAGCAAATTTAGGCACCATTCAACAGATCGTCAAGTTAGCTCATCGCCTCACCGATCAGGCAGTGGAACAGAACAGGCTGCCTAAACGTATCAGCGCTACTACTACCGCTGCCACTCCAGTTACTCCTGCTACTCCCAGTGACAACAAGCGGAAATGGGAAGGGGATTCCAGCAAGGGTTCAGCTATCGTACAGTCTCAAGCACAGCAGCAGCGCAAGACTAGTGATTACCAAAGTCCGAGTCAGCAATCGTCTGGTGGTCAGGGGCAGAGTGGATATCGGGGAATTCACCCACTGTGTAACAGGTGCAACAGACACCACAGTGGTCAGTGTCGCAAAGGCCGCTGCCAGAGATGTCTCAAGATAGGTCATGAGGCTAAAGATTGCAGAAGTTCACGACCTGCGAATCAGAACCAGCAACAACCACCACCCGCTCCACGAAACCAGCCACAACAGCAACAACAACAAGGAAATAGGGCATGCTTTCAGTGTGGGGCTGAAGGTCACTTCAAGCGGAACTGTCCCCAGTTAAACCAGAACCAGAATAACAATAACAACAACAATCAGGGCAACGGGAACAACAATGGGGGAAACAACAACAACAATGGTGCTAAGGGTCGTGCGTTTGTGATTGGTCAGAGTGACGCAAGGAACGATCCTCATGTGGTTATGGGTAAGTTTCTTCTCGACGACTTTTATGTTACTGTATTATTTGATTCGGGTGCGGATACCAGTTATATGTCTCTGAAAGTTAGTCAAATGCTTATGTCACACCCCCAAAATCCACCATGCGGAATACCACCGCTTGGAGGCGTGACATGACCAGGATCGAGCCACCAATCATATTGAACAACACAATTAAGTAAATGAAACCAACTATAATACGATTGGTGACCAAAGCCAGTTAACCATGTTTAGTTTAATTTAGACAGCGGAAGCATTAACGTAAAGCTCAAAACATAAGTTTAAAGTCCAACACATAGGTTTAATAAGTTCATAATGTTTTAAATATTAGACACTGGACCTAACCGTCCGTACACCACAACGACTCCTTCCTCGTGCAAGCTCCAAGTGTTTAGCGACCTGTAAGGCATGTAACAACTAGTCAACAACAAAGTTGAGTGAGTTCACGTTTGGTTGTTTAGTTAATGAGTTCGTATCAGAAATCGGAAGTTCGTTTCGTAACCATGTATTACCCATTATCCTTGATTCCCAAACCTTTACGATATTTAGTGGGGGCTTCCCATTATGTATGTTACTAGACTAGGCGTATCCATAAGTGTCCTTCCCAATCCGAGGACGGTGTTAAGTATGAGTGTACGTAGGTTTTACGTACGTGCCCTTCTCAATCCGAGGACAGTAGTGAGTATGAGTGTACGTAGGTTTTACGTACGTGCCCTTCTCAATCCGAGGACAGTAGTAGGTATGAATGTACGTAGGTTTTACGTACGTGCCCTTCTCAATCCGAGGACAGTAGTAAGTGTGAGTGTACGTAGGTTTTACGTACGTGCCCTTCTCAATCCGAGGACAGTAGCAGGTAGCCTAGTAGTGTTGATAATATAAATAGTTATTCGATCCCATTCCCAACCACCGGGAATCCCATGCCTTAGAAAGTGTGTGAACTCACCTCGGTTTGCTCGGTTAGAATCTCAATATAGCTAACAGTCAAGGTCGGTCAATCACGTCCTAGTATGATTTACCAGTTAGTCATTTAGTGGCTTTCGAATAGAACACAAAGTTCCTACACGTATCTATCACACAACATGCATCGTTTTAACGGTTTATGCCCATCTAAGTTTCCCGTCCATTCCCCACTCAAAATCAAACATACGATGATGCACATAACATATATAACAAACTTAGATTCCATAGAGTAGCGAGACTTAGCGAGACTTATTAATCTTTGTTTTGCGGACGATTTGTTCTTGTTCGCTAGAGGTGAAGTGAATTCGGCGAGGTGCATAATGCAATCTCTTTCTAAGTTCACTAAGATGTCGGGTTTACAGCCTAGTAACCAGAAGAGTACGATTTTCTTTTGTAATGTCAATGGCCTTGTCAAAAATGCTATTTTGGATCTGATGCCTTTTGTCGAAGGTAAGTTGCCAGTTAAATATTTGGGGGTGCCTTTGATCTCGTCTAAACTTGGTTATAGTGATTGTCGAGTGCTTGTGGATAGGCTTCAAAATCGTATAACACATTGGAGGAATAAGTTGCTTTCGTTTGCTGGTAGACTTCAACTTATAACTTCTGTCCTCTCAGCTATGCACATTTACTGGTCTTCTGTGTTCATGTTACCGATTCGTATTGTTCTCGAACTTGAAGCTTGTATGCGTAACTTCCTATGGTCTCAAGAGAGTTCGTATTCTAAAGGTAAATCTAAAGTCTCTTGGAAAACTGTTTGCACTCCAAAGTTTGAAGGAGGGTTGGGTATTAGACGGATAGGGGATATGAATAAGGCTCTAATGTCTTATCATATCTGGAGCATCGTTTCTAAAAGGGAGTCTTTATGGGTGGATTGGGTGCACAGATACAGATTAAAAGGCAAGAGCTTCTGGATGTGCAAAACCCCTGCTAATTGTTGTTGGTCTTGGAGAAAACTAATGCAGATGCGGCCTATTATGAGAAACCATTTATGGTCAGAGTTAGGTAATGGGGCTAACACTTCGGCGTGGTTTGATTACTGGAGTGATATAGGGCCGCTTGGTGAATTTATTTCGCCTAGAACCATTAAAGATGCAGATTTGAAACTGGAAGATTCTGTGGCTAACATTTATTCGAATGGGTCTTGGGCGTGGCCGTTGGCTTGGAGAGATATGTTTCCAGTTCTCATTCAGTTAGATCAGGTTCAGTT
>JARYGA010013930.1:0-26765 GCA_030545235.1 Helianthus tuberosus
ACAAATCGCGGCGGAAACGTCGGGGAGTGTTGTAACAGAATTAATTGTTTCAAATCCATGGCAATTGAAGTTTCGTTTTATTGATTAAAGTGTTACAATGTCTTATCAAACTAGGAAAATACAACATAGTTAACTAGTCTTGCATCTTTTATTGTCACTAAAGCCCAAGTCTGCCTATATGTATCTTGATCATCTTATGCAACAGTTCCTGAAAAACACATGTGAAAATAGGTACGTCAGCATAAAAATGCCTGTGAGATACATAGGTTTTGTGAAAATAGGTTCCATGACTTATGTTTGAGAAAATGTTTAGTCATGAACCTTGTTATTTGCTTTGTTTTGTAAATCATTTGAAAATCGATAAGATCAGATGATATGTATAAATAATGTATGGTTAAATGAATAACCATGTAAAATGAGTTTGTATTAGATAAGTTGTTTGTAAATCAATGTCTTGTGAAAAATATGTTATTTGTATAAAATGTTCTATGTCTCAACTTGAAATGATTCAGATAACGCTACAATATGTAATACCATACAAACACTTATATATAGGAAGTACCAGCGGCGTATCCACCATGCTTGTATCATATTACACACGCCTCGTTACTTAAATCACTTACACAAACCAAACCAACAATGTAAGATGTCTATGTTTAAACCAATTGTCCTACCAAAATGTAAGCATATGATGAATATGAAATGTACTAAGTATGCTACAACAGACATACATAGTATGTGAACTGAAATATCTGTACTAAGTATGCAACAACAGACATACATAGCATGTGAACTGAAATATCTGTACTAAGTATGCAACAACAGACATACATAGCATGTGAACTGAAATATCTGTACTAAGTATGCAACAACAGACATACATAGCATGTGAACTGAAATATCTGTACTAAGTATGCAACAACAGACATACATAGCATGTGAACTGTACTAAGTAATGCACACAAATGGGCACACCTAGCATAAACACAATGAAATCATGTACTATAATGTACTAATGAACATAGCAGGTATATGATGTGAAAACAGGAAAGCATGAAAGTAACAAGTAGGCACATGTGTTTCACCCCAAAACAGTTTGGAAAACAGTAAAAGAGGGGTCTATGTACTCACTTGAGATTGCTCAGTTGTCTAAAGATGACCACCGAGTAATGCTATAGATCACGGAATCAAACGGCACCTAATATAGGTAACTATGTTAATAAACCGGACCTAAATCGGAAGACTGGATAGCATTAGGGTTTGTAAACCAAATGAGTGTAGGAACTCATGTGATATGGTTTAACAAAGCCTACATACTAAATGAAACTTGACCTAAGTCTTATCGACCCATTACGATCCGTTTAGGTAGCTTATGCTACTTTAACGCGTCGTGCGCGTAAAACGCGTTCGGAACGCCTAACCAGCCCTATGACAAGTGTTATATGCCTAAACATGTTACATAATCAGTTATGTGACAAAGGTTTAGGTTACATATGCTTAATTACCAATTATACATGAAAAGGGTATTCTGGTAATTTACCTAAGGCATATAAACTACCTATCATACAACTACTTAAACGATGTGACCATAGGGTATAACCTCGGAAGGTTATTCCCTACCTACTATGGTCACCTAATGTGTTTGGTCGGATCCTAATGATCGACCAAACTGGGTCGGGTTCGAAGGTATAGGCGATTTATTAGATCGCCTACCCTACGACCCTAGACAACGTGGTAATCAGTGGGCATAGTCCCAAGGGACTATGACCAACGTGATTACACTCACGTTGCGAAGTTCAAACGAACTTCGCATTGACCATTACTGGTCAACGCTGAAAGTCAAACAAAGTTTGACTTTCTGACTCAAAAAGCAGTAAAATAAGGAAAAGAACGAAAGAATACTTACGAAGGGTCCCCGAATGCTAAACTCGATTCGAAAATCTCAGGTATGAAACAAATGTTTCAACTTAGAGTTTCTCAATTCAAGTTTCTAGTGATTTTGAACAAAGGGGTGTTGGGGTATTTATAGTTTTCGGGTAACCGCTAGGATCGTTTCTTGGAAAAGGGGAAAAGATCTAGTCCGTACACTTGTCACAATGTTGTGGAAGCTAAATATGATCCTTATCTAGTGACTAAGCAAGTTTAGAACATGTGGTGGAGGATCAAATGGCTGCAACTTGTGATTAGAAACATTTAATCTGGTCTGATAGTGGGAAGCGGCCCGCTTCAGGATCAGGCAAACACAATGCGGGCCGCCTGACCCTTCTGATCCGCAAATATGTTTGAAAAATGACAGTTTCAGTCCCTGCACGTGTTTAAGCCCATTTCCGGCACTTCTAAGGCCCGTAAAGCCAACTTTAAGGCCCTAAAATGATGCCTAAACATTGTGGACATGAAACATGCTCAAAAATATGTCGGGTGATGGTTCGTTTGGTCGTACGAACGCGATGTTCGCTTAATTACGACGGAATGCGCATAAGCGCGAAAAACGATCCAAATGACGAAACGAATGGATTTTTCTTATGCCGAACACTAAAATAATATATTATAGTGCTTACATAAATTTTTGGATGTACGGATGTATTCAGAACGTAAGATATGCGCGAAAATGCAAACTTGTGCACTTTTTGACACTTTTAGTCCCTGAATGACCCAAAAGTTTATTTTAGCACACCGAACCCCTCAAAGCCTATTTCTAAGCTATGTAAAGGATGTTTAAGGTGTGTTTAACTTATGGTTATGTTCCGGAATGTTCGTTACAGTTCAAATTGACATACTTTCGCAGTTTGTCATATTTAGTCCCTGTAGTCGAATTAACTTGTTTTTGCCATACCAAAGCCTTTAAAAACTTATTTCTAAGTTATGTAAAGGTTATTTAAGGTATGTTAAGCCTATTTCACTATTCCGGAGTGTTCGTTGCATTAAACTGGTTATATTTACGCATCAGTGCGCGTATAACCTTCCAGAAAGCGATTTAGAGCTTGAAATCGAACAAGACTTGATATGTGCAAAAGATACACATATTTATACAAGTCCAAAGTATGAAATACAATATTTCATTGGTTTGGAATTTGTTTGATGGTTGAAATGACACAGGTGTTACAAAAAGTCAACTGGGTATAAGAAGAATGGTTAGACGTGTTGTCATAATTGTAAGATTAGAGTAAGTTATACGGTGCGTGTTAGACTTATGTGTGTTTAATGCGATGACATGATGAATTACATGAGTGCAAATGGATATGGGTATGGCTATATGAGTTACGTTTGTTAGAAATGACTAGTGATATGACCGTTAACATGTACAAATGAGTATGCTAATAAGAGCGTGATTTCGATGAAATGGAAGCATAGGAATCACATCGAGACGAGCTCAAGCACGAGGTGTTAACGGGCCAAGAGGAGGCAAGAGATCGGGTTCGAGCACGGACGCATAAGGTAAGTGATTCCGTAATCACTTCTTAGTTGTTTATGTAAAGTTATATGCAACTTAATTAAATATGATAATTGAGGTCAAATAGGAATGAAATGTATGATGTCGATGAGGTATTAAACGGATCTTAGTTTTGATCTGAGCAAGGTATGTGTGATTAAGAATTGTAGCTAAGTAGTAGGATTGGTTACTTATGTAAGGAATTCATTTGTTGTTAAGGATAGAGCGAAATTGACAAAAACGCCCTTGATGGGTATATCGGGCAAACGACCTTAAATGTCTATTGGAAACAAGCGAATCGATTAGAGTAATGTTTTGGTCATGTGTGAAAGCGAAGAGTATGGTTTTGGTATGTCATAAACCATTTAATGCGCAAATACCCATAACGGGTCAAATAATTAGAAAATGATAATAAGCCGATAGGGCGTAAGATAAGAATTTCCTTAATCCGGATGTGGGATTTTAAGTTCATATGATAGAATGTGAATTTACAAGCATGTAGGAAGAAACGGAAGGTTAAACGGGTAAACGGTTCAAAAGTTATGCGCGTTTTAGTGCGTACGAACGACAAAACAAGACAGCAGAAAACTGATGTTTCTGGAGGCCGTCGTCGACGCCCTAGGGGCCGTCGCCGACGCCCCCTGGAAACACCAGTTTTTCCAGACGCCTTAATTACCTGTCTACGGGTGTTTTTGGCTATGGGTAATTGCAAGGCCCGTCGCCGACGCCCCTAGGGCCGTCGGCGACGACCTCCCCAAGTCTCGAAAGCTGAAATCTTATTATTTAAGTTGATTTATGTATCGTGGGCTTCGGTTTATTTTCCGTGGACTACGACGGGCTTTCTAAACTTGATTTTGATCGATCCTTAGATGTTTATGGGCTATAAATCAAAGTTTAAGTTCCATGCAGATAACGTATGAGTATGTAAGAGGTATGCAAGATGTTGTACGTGTATGTAGATGCGTATTTATGTATATATGAAGATACGTATGATAGCATGTATATATGTAAAGATGTAGGAAAGGTATGTATGTATGTATGCATATGTGTATTTATGTATGTATGAAGATATGTACGAGTGTATGCACGTATGTAAAGATGTAGGAAAGGTATGTACGTATGCAGATGTGTATGTATGTATGTATAAAGATATGTACGAGTGCATGCATGTATGTAAAGCCGTAGGAAAGGTATGTACGTATGCAGATGTGTATGTATGTATGTATGTATAAAATATGTACGAGTGTATGTATGTATGTAATGCTGTAGGAAAGGTATGCACGTATGCAGATGTGTATGTATGTATGTATGAAGATATGTACGAGTGTATGCATGTATGTAAAGCTGTAGGAAAGGTATGTACGTATGCAGATGTGTATGTATGTATGTATAAAGATATGTACGAGTGTATGCATGTATGTAAACCTGTAGGAAAGGTATGTACGTATGCAGATGTGTATTCATGTATGTATAAAGATATGTACGAGTGTATGCTTGTATGTAAAGATGTAGTAAAGGTATGTACGTATGTAGTTGTGTATGTATGTATGTATGTATAAAGATATGTATGAGTGTATGCAAGTATGTAAAGTTGTAGGAAGGGTATGTACGTATGTAGATGTGTATGTAAGTTGGTATGTAAGTACGTATGTATGCATGAATTAGATACGTTGAGTGTTAAAGTTATGAATGGTGTACCTTGAGAATGAAAAGAAATGCTGGTGCATTATTGAAGCCTCACCAAGAAATGGATACGCAGATGAAATGCTTAAAGTTTGAAAAATGACGAAATGTGAAGTGTACGTGAATGAATCTTGTTTATATAATGTGTGCTAATGTTATGAATGTATGTGGTGAGTGTAGGTTGTGCGGTTCATGGGCGATTATTACAAGGGGTAGAGATCGAAGACCGAGTCACAAGATAGATTGTACGGGAATAATCGAGTATGTACTTTAGTAAACGGGAGTTATGCTTTTGTTTTGTAAAAGAGATATTTTTAAAAAAAACTTTCAAGTAAGTCAAGACGTTTTTAATGAAAGAAATTTTATGGCACGAATTTCCGCTGTGACTTTTGTCAAATACCTGTTAGGGTCTTACATAGATCCATTTTCTTGATGGATTCTGTGAAGTACTCAGCTTCCCTTTCTTTTTCTTCTTCACCAGTCAGCTGTTTTCCCTTTTCTTGGTTTTTCACAAGGATAGGATTATCTGCTGATGTGAGCAGTGACTGAAGAACATTTAGCTGTTGCTCTATTTTGTTGTAGTCTGGCTTTTTAGAAGTGCCTGAGAATGTTATCTTTCTTTTCTTCAGCCGTTCATAAGCTTCGTCGGTATACTGCTTTGTCCATTTTGCTATGGCTTCAGCAGTATCCACCTTAGCATCTATCAGTTCCTGCTTTTTCTTTTTGTATTCAGAAGTAAGATCAGCAATTAGCTTTTTGTATTTGTTCCAATTTGGAGCTGTCTTCTTTTTACTTGGATCATTTTTAATCCTTTCAATCCTGTTTGCTTCATGCTTCAAGGCAATCAGTGGCCACTCTTCAAATTGGTTTTCTTCAGCTAGATAGAATTTTTCTTTCATTATATATGCAAGATATTCTTTTCTCATTGCTGTTCGTTGATCTGTCTTTTCTTTGATCAGATCTTGTGCATAGTCTTCCATCAGCTTGACTTTTGTGAGCAAGAGTACCATTCTTTCTGCAATGGCTTCATCACCTTCATCTTTGCATTCAAGTTTAGCTCTAATCCTTGCTTGCCTTGTTTTCAATTCGAGATATTCATCCATGTTTTCTGGGACTATGAAGCCAATGAGAGAAGGAAATCTTCTTTTTGAAGGATCTTCCTCGGTGTAAAATTGTCTCATCTCAGTTTTCACAGCATCTAGTTCCAGTGGATATTTTGCGGCAACAGGATCATATTTTTCATCAGTGGCTTGAGTTATTTCTCTTTTTCTTTTGTGAAGCTTTACGGATGAAGAGGGTTTTGGTTGTGATGTAGGAATGATGAGAGCAGTGGTGGATGGTTGACTAACAGCTGTTGAAACAACTGGTGTTTCAACCACTGTTGTCATTACAACTACTGATGTGTCAGTAGATGTCTTCTGCTTTTGAGCAGAGGTTGTAGGTGATGAAGACGTTTTTGATGATGGTGATGGTGGTGGTGAATAATCAGGTATGAGAATCCTTTTCCTTTTTATTGTAGGAGAGGCTGATGATGTCTTGGGTGGATCAGTGGTTTGAGTGATAGAAAGTGTCTGACTAATAGCTGTTGAAACAACTGGTGTTTCAACCACTGTTGTCATTACAACAGATGTTGTAACATCTGCTGTCTTCTGCTTTATGGCAGGAGGCGATGGTGATGATGTGATTGTAGATGATGATAGTGGTAGGGCAGTGATTTTGGTAGTGTGTGGTGAAGTTGTGTGTGTTGATGAGATGACAGCTGTTTGACTAGCAGTTTTTGAAACCACTGTTGTGTCAGCTGTTTGGATGGAAATATGAGATTTTGTGGTTTGAGGTTTGGAACCTTTTGAAAGTGGTTTAGATGTCTGTTTTTCTTATTCTGGTTCAATATACAGACCATCTTCTATTCCCTTCTTCTTCAACTTGATTTTCTCCCCCTTTTTGGCATTATCTGGAAGGGGGTTATCCATGAAGAGTATAGTGGAAGGAACTTTTCCAGTGGTGCTTTGGATATGAGCCTTGATAGCTTTGATGTCTGCTTGAGTATCTTTAAATCTTGACTCCACCATGTTTGTCAGCATTTTTACATGTATTTCATGCTGCTGATCAGCCATTTGTTTTTGTTTTTCAAGCAAGGGTTGAAAGAGATTCCAGAGCTCATTTGCATCAAGTGCTTGTGATGAAGCAGGTGCAGGTTGTACATGAGCTTGAGCTGGAACAGTAGTGGATTGTGCTTTTTGAGCTTTTAACAGCTGTTGCACCATATCCTTTATTTCAGCAACTGATGTTTCAAGTTTTTCAACTCTGCCCGTCCATTCCTGATATTTTAAATCATCACCCACGTTAGTAGGATCATCTCCCACCAGCAGTGGTTGTACCAATGTGTGACTTAGGAACAGAGTCCCAAAAATCACCAATTGATGCCCCTTGTTCTTGGTTCTGGGGACTTCTCTCTTCAACACTTGATAACCTTTTGAGTGTACCAGTGGTTAAAACAAACTCACTGGTGGTTGCCAGAGGTGCTGTAGAAGAGATTGCCTTCAAGGGAGTCTTACTCATGAAACAACTGTCCAAATGCAGATCTGTTGATCCATCACTTGTAGTTGCTGCTCCACTTGAAATACCACCAAGAGTTACTTGTAACTCAAGGGGTATAACCTCCTCAGTTGTTGCTGGGATAGCAGGGGTAGTAGCATCAGACCCAGTCACTTGTGGGAGTATACTCTCAGTGATAGGTGATAGAGAGGAACTGGTTTGTGTCTGAGCTATAGCAACTGCATGCAACAAGGGTATGATGGTTTGTGGTAATATGACTGGTGAAGGTATGGGTGTTGAAAGAGACATGTCCTTGGGATCAGGACTGAGGAAGATGGATCCGATTGGGTCCAGAGCTTCATATTGTGGGGTCCCTGTGCTTACAACCTGATCCTTTTGTGAGGATGCAGGAGGAGTTTGAGGTAAGGGTAGAGATCTTTCTACCAACTGCTGTGAGGAAGTAGCAGCAGTGGTTTTTGGTGACATTTGTGTTGTCACTGGCAGTTGCTCTGGGATCTCATCTTCCAGAGTTGCCTTTGTTTTGGGTTTGGTGGGTTTTCTGGATGTTTTCTTTTTGGTCTTTTTGGTAATGTCAGGTGTAGGTTTCAAAGCAGTGGTTGTGCTGCTATGATCACCTGGAGCAGTGGGCTCAACAGTAGTTGTCTGAGAAGCAGTGGTAACTGCTAAATTCTGCTCAGGCACCTCTGCTTTTGTTTTTATTGGTGCCATCATTCTAGAGAATGTTTCAGTTGTTAACCCTTTTATTTGAAAATAGACACCCTGTTTGAGCAAATTTTCATTTTCTTTTCCAATTTTTTGTTTAAAAAAGTAGCTTAAAAATCTTGGAAAAAGTAAAAATGCTTTGCTATCAACGTTTTTCACAAAATCATCAAAGATTTCCTGAGAATAGTTAAAATTTTCATTGTTTAAAATAGCATAACCCAGGCACTGAATCTTTGAAGGTATTTCGTTAAAAGAGTTGTTTTATTCGAGACACACATCAAGAGAGTGTGAAATAAAAACCTAGGTGCAGAAGGAAAGAAACCTTTTTGCAAGGTATATCTTTTTGGTTGTTCTGCATATCCCCTTTTTAAGAAATCAGTTTTCAACTCGGTTTTATCAAAGGAGGTTTTACCTTTCTGATCATCGAGTTTAAAGACTTATGAGATTGATTGCGGAGTAATTTGAATCGCTTTACCCTGTATCGAGGAGTTGATGGCTACTACTTTATCGTCTTGTTTTTCAAGCGTAGCATTTTTCCAAAACTCTCTCTGGGTTTGCAGGTAAATGGGAGCATCTGCTGTCAACAAAGTTTTGTACTTTGATTCAGATAGTGTGTCGATGATGGAATCAAAGGTGTGGTTGTTTGTGGGTTTTGTGAGTAGACCTAGATAGTTGTGTGGAGATTTGTATGGAATTTCAGTAGGTTCAGCGGCCATTTGTGTGGCTTCTTTGGGGGATGAAGATGAGGATGATTTTGATTTTGACTTTGATTTCGTCATTTTGATGAAGAAGGATCGAAGAGTGATTTGAGAAGAAAAGTTGGAAACTGCTTTGAGAAGAGAATTTTGGAATTCAATTCGACAGTGTAAAACCCTGTTTGGGGGGTTTTGATCAGGGTTTTATTAAGGAAAAAGTGATCGCTGATGTGGCAGCGGTTATTATGATCTGAGGGCTAAAAGCCGACCACGTGCCAGCCTCTGATGAGAAGATGAATAATGGAGGACAGTTGTTTTGAGAGCCACTGATGAAGCAAGCATCAGTGGTTACAACGGTAATAATATGAGAACAGTGGATGATTATTACTATCAGAGGATAACATATCAGTGGATAAGACACTGATTTTGAGCATCAGTGCTTGTCAAGCAAAATGAAGGATCAGTGGTTGACTTTCAGTAGTGGACAGTATTTAGAAAACATATATTTGAATGAGACAGTGGTTAGGGATAAGCTAATGGTGGTGATATGAAAGCTCATTATTTCAGCAACTTTTAAAAGCATTTTCATTCAAGGTTTTTCCACATGTCAATTACATATTTTGGAAACTTCCTGACAGTGGTTTAGTACCCCAGATGATGTGAACTTTCTACTAAGACAACTCATTTACGTATAATATTCAAATTACAACTTGAGTGCCCAAGTAATCTAAGATCTGTTTAACAATCAATCTTTGTTCAGTGTTTAAAACAAACCTGAGTTAGACACGATCTTGACATTTGTACCATATCCTTTTGACCCATTTATGAGGATAATTTTACCAATAAAAGGAAGGCTCAATATCCTGTCAGGAGAATGTAACTTTTACCAACAAAAACAAGTAAAAGTACACAATATATTATTCAAAAAAATGAAGAATAATATATCCTGAATTATTTGAGAAAAACCCCTTAAAAAATGATTAAGAATTTTTCTGGAAACAACATAAAAAAGGATCTGGTAAAATTTCAATAAAACACGTAATCACATCATTCTCAGGATTTATGAGAAAAAAAATGGTCAGTGGTTTAAAAATTATAATAACCACTGTTTGAGACCTTTTTCTTGTTGATTGATTGTTAACACAAATGAGGACACATGATCACATGTGTATTTGAAAAGCCCGTTATAGACTTGGTTACCATGTGAAGATTCTGAAAATTTGTCTAGTCCTCTTTTAAATTCATTTACTGGGAATACTGTTGTTTCCTGAGCATTCCTGAACCAATGGTTGCACATAGTTGCTTAATGACCATTGTTACCCCAAACTTTGACTCTAAAGTGTTTTATGTTTATACTCTTTTCTTCTGACTTCAAAAGTTTTGAGATAAACACACTTCTGAGTTTTTGTGAATTTTCTTCTTCCCTTTTTACCCTTCCCATTCATAAGTAATGAAATACTTACTGAGAGGTCTTTATTGAAGGAATACTTAATCCTGAATCATTTTGCAGTAATGCTTTAAGAGGATTGGCCATATTTGTACAAATTTTTTACCAATCTCACATTACATATGATACGGATTATCCTGTTTTCTTGATGTATTTTAACAGAGTTGATTTGTTCCTTTTGAGGATCTCAACCTGTTTACAACACATAAGTTTTTATGACTAAAGTTTTAATTTCCCTCTTTTTATGTTAGCAAAAACACTAATGTTTTTATGAACATAGGCTTTTGTTAATCTGAGGTTCATACTTTAGCATCTAATATAGTGACATCACAAGTTTCATAACAACAGTTGAAATCAATTTTGAAAATAAGAACTAATCCCATAGTTTAACAGATATGTTTTTCAGATCTAAAACCATGAGTGTCTTGTGCATGATATCACTTGTTGTGTGAGATTTGTGTGTCTTATGACATCTTGGTTGTTTTACAGAGTATTTGAATAGCAACTTTAAGCGTTATACTTCGTTACTCTGTTTTTCAACTAAATACAACCAACCTTAGTATCAATGAATTTTGAGCCTAATTGTTATGTCAAATTGATTGTTAGATCGAATTTGACTGTCCAGGCTCTGATACCAATTGTTAAGATCAGAAGCTCTCATGTTTATGTTTGTTTGTATAATTTGTTCATTAAGAGAATATGAAATAATGTAAAGTGCAGCGGAAATGAGTACAAACTCTGTAAACACAATCAAAGAAGAGAATAGTTTGATAAACAAATGCTTCACGTTAAGTTGAATGATTGAATTACAAAGCAAATGATTACAAACATGCTTACAATACTAAACTCCCCCACAGCCTGATGCTCCAAGGTTGGTTGCACAAGATGAAAGGATTAGACATGAGAAGAAGAACTTGCTCAGTCAATCAAATGTAACAGTACAGGGTACTGCTCCATTTATAGGCAAACCAAACCACTGAGGCATCTCAGCTGACGTCACCATGAAAGCGACGTCTAACAGCCTAACAACCTGTATCTACTGTTCTTATACAAACACTGCTAATCTTAACTACTGACTATACATAAAACAGATGACATACTAAACTACTGCTCTTTCTTTATATCAGTGCTTTCCTCAAGGTTGATCAGTCCTTGATTGGGCAGTGCTTTGTCATCAATAGATTGTACCAGCAGTGCTTTAGTTCTCAGCAGTCTTCTAGGTTTCATCAGTAGTTTTGAAGAACAGCAGTAGTTGTATCCGGGCAGTGGATATAAGACCATCAGCTGTTATAATCACTTTCAAGGGAGAAGACTTAGTGTAAACATCTGTTTATTGTGAATCCACTGTTGTGAACCAGTTTTGACTTTCATTATCTGTTCCTCTGGTAGGGTTCAATCCCAACAACAACCTTCTTCTATCGCTTGTGAAAATCCAGTTGTGACTGCCCAGAAAACAGTATGAGCAAGATACAGCAGCCAAAGGGTTTTCACCTCTGGCACTAAACACCATCAAAATCCAACAATTACAAAACCCTTTATCTTCAATTTATCCATAGATCTGTCTC
Source organism: Helianthus tuberosus (assembly GCA_030545235.1). Classification (NCBI taxonomy): domain Eukaryota; kingdom Viridiplantae; phylum Streptophyta; class Magnoliopsida; order Asterales; family Asteraceae; genus Helianthus; species Helianthus tuberosus. Next base: position 12,079 of record JARYGA010013930.1, read on the forward strand.
GTAAACGACGCCTGGAGGCGACGGAGCCCGTGAACGAGATGACGTGAAGCTATCGCTTTTGAAAATCCAGTTGTTCGGCAACGGTTTCTGCTCCGAACACCGTTACTCCGGTGAACGAGAGTTCCGACAACGGTTTTCTACAAAGCCGCCGGACGTGAGGGAATCCAGTGAAAATCCAGTTGTTCGGCAACAGTTTTCTACGCAGAGATTCTGCTCCGAACACCGTTACTCCGGTGAACGAGAGTTCTGACAACGGTTTTCTACAAAGCGGCCGGACGTGAGGGAATCCCGTGAAAATCCAGTTGTTCGGCAACAGTTTTCTACGCAGAGAAATGTATTCCAGGAGGTGGATGATTCTGTAGAGAGGGTGGATCTTTATGTGTAAGGCCCCAAACCGGGCACCCTAGAGTCGGGTCATATCACAGTGCACTATATTAAAATAACACTTTATTTATATACGCAGCGGAAATTTTCAATTAAAAATAGTACATAATTTATTTAAACACAAAACTTTTTTTTTGTCATTAACAAACCGAATGCCTTCCACTATAACACGAGTAATCTCATCCGCTAGCCAAGAGCAACCCCGACTCGAATCACGCACCTGCAAGACAATCAGTGGCGAAGCTTTCCATTCGTAAGCTGGCATCCCACAATTGCGTACTCGAATACGAACATGTCGCCATGCGAATAACGTTACTAAAACCCAGTAGATTCTCGCATACGATAACATAGTAACAACCCGATCGTTGTTCGCAAATTAAATTCTTAAAAATGTAGGTGAGAGAATTGAGGTGTGTAGTTGTGTGTTTAATTAATTAAGTTGTGTGGTAGCTTGCTTCCTAAAACTAATTCACATCCATCTCGTTCCAAACTTGAAGCAAGCACACACATAGCTCAACCTTACTAATTCAACTTTATAATAATCATTCCAAACCATGACTTTGGCCATAAGCAAAGCTAGACACCAATTAAATCAAGCCATGATAGTTTCTGTGTGTACATGTATCACCACCATTTTTAACCATGTTAAACCTTTCGTGTGTACATGTATCACCACCATTTTTAACCACGTTCAAAAGCCATGATAGTTTCTGTGTGTACATGTATCACCACCCTTTAACATGTGTGTGAATTTAAAAAAGCTCAAGTCTAAGCTCAAACCCAAAGTAAGCTTGTTTGATAAACGAGTCAACACTTTATATACCAAACTCAACACTTTAAATCAAGCCATGATAGTTTCTGTGTGTACATGTATCACCACCATTTTTAACCATCATCGTTGCCACTCATCATCCTATTTTAATTATCAAAGTTCCATGCACACACATCAATTCATGCAAAACATTCCCTAATGAAACCCTTTAACAACCATATCCATCCTGTACAATCTGCCCTCAACGACCCAAACTAAAACATTATCACAAACCCATGCGTCGAATACCCCAACCATTAGTGTAACGTTCACAGTTTCATCATCATCAACATTAGTGAGCCATTTTTCATTTCCATACAAAATCATCATACTCAAATTAATGCACAACCGATAACATCTCGATATTTATAGTGTGACCTTACAATTTCCATGCAAACTCTAATCGTATTCGCGTCCTCGACGCGGTTCACCCAGCAGCGGAATCGCACCAACAATCATCATCAACATCAATTGCGTATGGCTCTCCAACAACGTTCATCATTTCCTCAAAACCCTTGTTGCGTCCACCAAGCACTCAACCTTAATCACGAGTCTTGTGATGGCGTCTTTTCGAGTCAACCATTCCATCTAAAATAGTCGTTACCACATCACACCTTCACAGGCACCAAATCGGTCCGCATCCAACTCATCGGACGCCACCCGCCACCACACGACACCACCATCATTACTTTCACAACCTCAACCATCCTCATCGCAACACCATCCCGCAACACTTGCGTTGCCACTACAACCCATCATCACCACCCCTACACTACCCACCAACACCGAGCATCACCATCGTCACCCCTACCGCCCCTCACAACACCGTCTTCATCTCTCTCCCATAAAATAAGATTCTACCCGAAACCCAATTCCCAAAAAAAAAATAAAAATGAAAATGAACCGGACGAGGGTTACCTGGGAACCAAGTCGGATTTCTCGAGACCTCACGAACTCGCCTTGTCTCCCTCGCACACACACTCCAGGGATGACTATTTGCGATCTAGGGTTTTATTTTATTTATATATATCCCAAATTACGCTAAGGCCCTTCTGGTTCCATCACATTTCATAGTATATTCTTAGTTTGTGACAAATCACATAAAAGCCCTTCATGTTACATCTTTATGCAACTAGGTCTTTTTCTATTTCGTTAAATCATAAACGTTATTGTTATTGCTTGTCACCTCGGAAATCGTAACCTTGTCAGTACGAACCGACTATACCACTTCGGTGATCGAAAATTGGGATGTTACATTATGGTGTTTTAGGGTTTGGGAATTGGAAATTGGGGAAGATGATTGAATTGGGATAGCTTGATGTTATATATATGTTAATTTTTTGGTTTTATTTATTAATTAACATTTTAAATAAAAACATGAAATGACTGGAATACCCTTAAGTGGATAGATATAACTGAAAGTTTTAACTTGGTTAGTACTAAAGCACGAAATGTCTAATGCAATTTCCAAATAAAGGATTAAGACTATAGTTATTGAAGTTAAATGCTATCCATTGCAACCCGCTACAAACATAAAGGACGAAAAGTGTAATTTACCCAAAAACTAAAGTAACAGAAAAACAACCTAAATGTTTGGAAACATATGGGTTGGTAACGGTTCGTCTTGAACCCTCCATTTGTTTTTTATAGTGTGGTGTGTTTTTGAGTGATGTAGTGTGTGTGAAAAAGCTTAAGATTTGGTGTACATATACATACATGTATTTTTTTATATTATTAAACTTCAATGCATTTCACGACCGTGATGTGTATCACGGTTTTCCAATCACTACCGTGATACATTTGATTGCGGTGGTGTTGTCACACCCCAACCGATGGCGGAAACATCGGGATGAGACGAAATAGATTGCAAGAGACTTCCTAACACTATGTGACAATATAATTTAAATTTGATTTCATAAATTTGCTAAAAATGACATACAATAATCAAATACGAACAACATTGTTTCCAAACACATAATACAAAATTGATTAATCTTAAGTGTGTTTCTAAGTCTACTTAAGTCTTGTTTCTTCACTTAGCATCATCTTGTCTATCGAACCTGCAACATGTATTAAAATAGAGTTCAATGCAAAAGCAAATGCGAGTATACAAGTTTTGATACATAACATAAAAATGGTTTTAAAATTGTCTAAGGCGCGTATCCAACATGATTCACAATATGCAAGTTACTAGTATGTCGTAACGGTGTCAAGTATATGTTCAAACCCAAGAATCCAATGCGTTAAAATAGCCTATCCCCGGATAGAATAAAGGGAGGTTAACATGTTTGACTTAACAATACCCCAAGAATCGTGGGAAGTGCATTACCCCTATAGCGCTATAATTTTTAAGGTAGGCTTGTACGAAGTTAATGAGCATATAGACACAAAAGTTTAACATCACATACGAGATTAACGAGCATCATATAGTTTCATGTTCAAATATGGATAGAGAGTGATTCAAATAGTTTCAAAGTTTCGTGAGTTTAATATAGAATACATGTTGCACCCAAAGTATTTAAAAGTAAAAATGGGTTCGAGTATACTCACGGTTTTGCAAGCTTTCCTACTTGTTAATCCCGTGAGGGTTGTTTGGTTGATTAGTTTGGAGCAACTTGTCCTTCTACACGAAGAAACGTAGGTGTGTGAGTTTTGGGAGTTAACGGAAGATTATAGATTTAGAATTTAAATAACATGAAAATAACATATGAAAATAATCATCTAGTACATATGATACTTGTTCTTGACACTAGGAAACTCTAAGGAGTTTAAATGTTTTCATGGAACAAGGTTCCATTAGAATCGTGACAAGTTATCAAAGTCTAAGATGATATAATCTAGTACCTTGACATATGAACACTAATTCATCATCAAAGGTTCGATTATTTGAATAATATAATAGTATTATATAATGTTCATATAGTCATATAGGTCAAGCATGAGGTAGGAGGATGAATCCCCATTTAGGAACCTCTTTGTTTATCATAGAAGTTATGTAGGAGGTAGGAAGAACAAGTCTTCCATTTAGGTACCTTTTGGTGTTCACCACTACACTTGTTGTTATAATCAATCAAGGAGGGTCATGAACATACATTATGAAAGGAAATAATTACAACTAATCTAAGAAATCATCAAGTAATGTGTGGATTTTTAGTTAGGATAGCTCAAGCTAGTCCTATAATCACACAAACATCAAGCTTTGAGCTTGTTCACTACTTGTGGGTTAAACCCTAACCAAAACAGAAAGTTTATGAGGTTTTAACCTCTGATTTTAAGTGTCACAACCTTGTTTTTAAGCCCAACTAACCATAGAAGTGATTATGAGCATAAGGACATAGGAATGTGTATAAGGAACCTCAAGTTAAGTGAGTTAATCAAGTATTTAATCAAAACAGAAAGTTTGGAGCCTTATTTGGTGATGTTCCAGCCTTGGTTTTCCATGGAAAACCTGTTGGGAACATACCTAAGGTTGTTCTAAGCAAGTAGGAAAAAGAATAAAGGAAAAATGTTAAGAAATGAGTGGGTTATGCTCACTTTTGTGAGTTGTAGTGAATCTGTCTTTGTTCCTGAATTCAGCTGAGTTTGAGAGAGTTTTGAGAGTGTTTTAGTGTTGCAAAGTGATAGGGAGGCTGAGATTAAGTTGTATTTATAGGAGGGAAAATTAGGGTTTAGGTTGGTGAGCATTAAATGTAAGTAGTTGGGGTTTATAATAAAAAAAGAAAAAAAATTCCAATTGTTGCTGCTGGCCGAAACATGGCTGTTAACAGCCTTTAGAAGTTTCTTTTTTTGTTGGTGTTGGTGACATATATTAGTTATAAGTTAGTACACTTTAGGTAATTAATAATTGTATTGATTATTGCATGCTTTAAAGTCAAGAGGTGGGATTAATTGATCAAACAAAAGAAAAAAAAAAGTTGTTCCCTTTTTGGTCCTGGTCGCAGCTTGCTGCTGTCTTGCTTTTATTATTATTATTATTATTTTTTTTAGCAACTTAGATTGTGCAAGATCATTGTTTTCTTATGTTATATTAATGAGTGACCTACTAACCACTAATATTATCAGATTGGTTGGAAGTTTATAATTGAAACACAAAACAATAACACCCTCAACAGTTCTGACCATCACTGTTTGTGATGTTTAGTTCATTTTATTATTACTATATTTTTTGTTTTGTTTTGCAATACAAATATAATTGAGTGTAACAACATCAACTGTACGTTGATGTCTAACTAATTATTATTATATTTTATTATTATTATTACTATTATTATTATCATTATTATTATTAACCATATATTTAATAGTTAACTAGCATGTATAAGTTATGGGTACCAGTATGTTGAGTATCGGTCGTGCGTATGCATTCGAGATTGGTAATGTGACAACTCGAAATTTCAAGACTTGTATGGTGCACTACTCTTGTCTGTTTAGCGTTGTGATTTCGTGTACGTGATGCGGACGTAATGAACGGGTGTAAATTGTACTTGATTGTTACATGTGCGTGATACAAAGGCAACCCGTACCCCACTCTTGGTTTCGAGTCGCAACCTTGTGGTTGCGGGTCGAGACCTTAGAATCACAGCCCACCTATTCGTTGCGAGCCCAAAGAAGGTTGGTTGGCCCATTGGTGGCGAGCCCAACTACCTCCCCTTCTTGAGTCCAAGTGGGCTCGGCCCACTTCATTCTCTTGAACGCATATATATACATATTAGGGTATGGATATGGATTTTTTCATTGGTTATTTTTCCCAAAAAGAGACACAAACAAAACCAATCATTCTCTTCTCAATTTTGACGGTAGTAGTGGTCCAATTTGCGATGGGTACCCATGTGGTATGTTTCATATCTAAATTGATTATGCTTTTACTAATGCCAATTATTAAATTGTGGGTTAATGTCAACTATGCTTTTATTAATGTCAATTATTCATTGTTTTCATGTTCTGAACCTAATTGAATAATTGTTTTACTGATCGGTATGTATGTGTATTAGTTTTGATTGTGTTAGATTATGTGATCACATGTTAGGCTGCATGTGTATGAGTAAGGTTAAGTGTCACACCCCGATATTTCCACGTATTACCGGTGGGCCCGGTGGAGAGTATCGTGACGTAGTTGATATCATCATAGTCAATTTATCACAGTTCAATGCCCAGCGGAAGTCTAAAAGTAATAATTATACAAACCGATTCGAAAGTAACATAAAGTATTACACAACGGGTTGTAAAAAGGATCCACATGCGGATCTAAGATAAAAAGAAATGTTGTTCAACAGATTTAAGCATCAAAAGCTTGCAAGACTCTTTATTTGACACTAGGAGTAGCCAGCCCAATTCGCTTAGTACCTGCACTTAACCTTTTTGTAAAATACGTCAGTTTACACTGGTAAATACAATTAACCGACTCTTTTGAAAAGTGTTTATAAAATTGATTTAAATGCACAAGGCACAAATATTCTTTTATAACTTGGGATAATTATTTAAAAATAATCTCGTAAAAGAATTATATGTTTGTTATACGTTCAGTAGCCCGGGTTACAAATACCAGGTTAAAGATTAATAGACACACCAGATAATATAACCCACGGCGAGCTATTCTCGAACAAGCGGGAATATCTTTTTACATACGCACCAGCAGGTGTATGCCTACACCCTGTGCTTAAGTCGTGGCCATTTCAATGAATGAGCCAAGGATATCCAAGACATGGTCATTAACCCCCCCCCCCCCCCAAGGTTTAAAATAAACAAAATAGATTAAACGGGTTATCTCAATGATTTAACCTTCATATGATTAAAGATTCAATACCCGACCAAGCGGTATTATTAAATACCGTACCCCAAGCCCGTATAAGGGAAAATAAGTTAAAAGTATTTACCTAGAGCAAAATATAAATTTATCTCAGCCGTATAACAATCAGCAAGTGCAAATATCTTTTACTGGGCTCCTAAATCTGGAACGAAGGTTTTAATAACCTATTAGATTCCTAACGGGTCTTACTTAAGTTTAAACTTAGACCGGTTAGTTTTAACGAAAGGTTTACGGTTCAAAACACAAGATTAAGCGAAGACCGGATTAGAATGTGATTCAGACCCGACAAGTATGAAGACTTGTATAATATGGGTAAACTAAACACAATCTGGATTTTGAAGTAAAAATGATAAGGTTTGGCCCGTTTCGGTTAATTTATGCAAACTAGTTACATAAACCGTACCGAACGCGAAAAATGCATAACGGGTAACCAAATGAGTCATGAACAGGTTCCCTTAGTTAATATGCTTAAAATTTGTTATGATATCAGTAGGATACATTCCATTATGCCCAAACCGAATTTAAAATCAATTTAAGCCCCGTAGGGGTATTTTGGTCATTTTAAAGATTATAAAAGAGGTTAAATGACAATCTGAGGTTTTGGTATAAAATCATCAGTAAAAATATATATTTTAGTAGGTTATATCAGTAAGATATTATACATATGTGAAATTTATCATCTATGGCCAAACTATGCACCGTAGGGGCATTTTGGTCATTTCACATAGGCTTTAAGGGTCAAATTTGGAAATATGAGTTCAAAACTTTTACTTACTGTTATAGTATAAAAATTTATTCATAACATCAGTAGGTAATAAGCCTTAGGTGCCAAATAGGTTTTAAACCATACTATGCGCCAAAATCGCATAAAGTCGGTATTTGACGATATTCGGGTTTAAATAAAGAAACCTGAGATTTTGAATAGTCTTTACTGTTTAAAATATCTTATTTATTATATAAAATCAGTAGAAAAAGGTTTGATATGTAAAAGATGTGTAAAACTCATTTTATTAGCAAAAAGGGCATAATCGTCAATTACCGAGTCAATGCAAGAACCCTATGTTATGATCAGTTTAAAATTTAATAAAAATTTTCAAAAATCTATAAATATTATATTACATCAGTGGGTAGAAAGTTTGGTGCCAAAATTTGGGTTTAAATAGGTTTTATGCCGAAAATCCTGTTTAATTAATAAAAAGGCTTCAATTTACGATATTGAGCATAACTCCTAATTTAGACTACAAACTGATGTCAAATTTTTAGGACATGCTTATAAATCAGTAATAAAGGTTTTTGTCCTCTCACATTTTAAAAAATCTCGTTTTTATATCAAAAGGGCATAATGGTCAACAATTAAGCATTTAACGGAAACATAAATGATTCGGATTACAAAGGAACCATATTGTATAATCTCAGAGGGTTATACTAACATGTAATATGGTCCTAATGGAACCCTAAGGCATATCTAAACTAAGCTAAATCGGGTCAGAACTGAAAGTCAAAGCAAAAGTCTACTTTTGCGACTTTCGGTTCCGAACCGAGCCTAAACTCAGAATTGTCGGGTTGAACATGCTTAGACATGTTCTTACATTATTTACCAAGTTATTTTAGTGTTAAAACATGTTCCATAACCTCTGCATTGCTAGTTATGAATTTATTTGCAAAAATAGATTCTGTTGAATTTTTAATAATAAGTTTGACCCGACAATTGACCAAGTTAGAGTGGAAATCAGTAGGTGCCCTTTTAAGGGTTTAATAACTACATAATTACCAGCTCATAGCCACTTTCAATTCGAATAATGGCTGGACAATCAGTGATTAATCACTGAGTAAAAGCTTAATTACGATGGCTTTGACTTTTGGTCATTAGACTAATAAAACTTGAACTTAAGAGGCTAAGAACACTTACTATGGTCCTTAGCACGAAAATAGAACTGAGGAAAGCTTGCTTGAACTCCAGGAAGCTCCAAAGAGTGAGTTTTGAAATAAAATTCCAAGTGTGCAAATGACAAGTGAACGAGCAAGGCCCTTATATAGGATTTTTCACTTTACAAGATCATTCCACATGACCCTACAATGATCCCTGATGATTCTAGGTGTCCCTATTGCATGAAAATCTGTTGGCACAGTCCCTGGTATCGAAATCTAGCATGCAAAGGCGGTGGAACTGGTTAAACATGCAGCTGTCCTTATCTTTCTGCATCTGGCACTTCCACGCAGGCCGCGTAAGACTTAGAGAGAGTCTACGCGGGCCGCGACACTCCCTTATGACCGGATTCCAACTTTTAAACTTTTCAGTTTTGGTCCCTGGTCCATAAAAAGTTTAAATAACTTTCAATTATTGCAAATATGACCCCCATAGTTAACTTTTAAGGGCCTTGGGTCATATTTTAACGCCGTTAAGCTCCTGGTTAGTTGTACGATCACCCAAAAAGTCTTGTATTCATCGAAATTCCTCAAAATTAATATCCATTATTCTTGAGAACCAAATATACATTCATTACAATGTTTTTGGGATCGCTAAAAGGTCACTCAGAGGTTACTTTTAACATGTTGACACTTTTAACCCTTATGTTTCGTAAGATCCTTATTTTAAGCACAAACGACTTCCAATGTTCGACAATTTATTCTTTAAAGAATACGAACGTCGTATGAGGTCAATCTGAGGCACAAGAATGGCATGTTGACACTTTGGATCCCTTTTACTAACATATTTACATTGTTTGACAATTTTAGTCCCTCCAGATCAATCCATTACACGTTTAAAGTCCACGACACGTGTCTTTATTATATTGGTCGTGATTTTACGAGGTGTTACATCCTCACCCCCTTAAAAGAAATCTCGACCACAAGATTTACTAAAATAAATGAGGGTACTTCTGTTTCATTGTGGATTCAACCTCCCACGTGTATTCGGGACCTCTACGGGTATCCCATTTAACCTTCACAATCGGTACGTGCTTCCTTCGAAGTTTCTTAACTTGTCGATCCTCGATCGACAAAGGTTTTTCAACAAACTTTAAGCTCTCATCTATATGCACATCCTTATGTGACATGGCTAGCGATTCATCAGCTAGACACTTCTTTAAGTTGCAAATGTGGAACACATTATGAATTCCACTGAGCTCTTCAGGCAGATTTAGCTTCTAAGCTACAGTTCCGACACATTCGATAATCTCGAATGGTCCTATGTATCTTGAGCTCAACTTGCCTTTCTTTCCAAAACGCATTACCCCTTTCCAGGGTGATACCTTAAGTAACACTTTGTCACCTACCTCGAATTTCAGATGTTTACGCCTTTTATCTGCGTAGCTTTTCTGCCTATCCCTGGCAGCTTTGAGACGATCATGTATCTGCACAATCTTATCCGTCGTCTCCAGGACTATATCAGGTCATGTTAGTTGGACATCTCCAACTTCTGCCCAAAAACTGGCGTCCTACACTTTCTTCCATACAAAGCTTCGAAAGGTGCAACTTGAATACTCGAATGATAGCTATTATTGTACGAAAATTCAATCAACGGAAGATGATCATCCCAACTTCCTCCTAAATCAATAACACAAGCTCGTAACATATCCTCGAGTGTTTGAATTGTACGTTCGCTTTGACCATCCGTCTGAGGATGATAAGCAGTGCTGGAGTTTAGTCAAGTGCCTAAAGATTGCTGAAAGCTTTTCCAAAAATGCGACGTGTATCTTGTATCCCTATAAGAGATAATAGACACTGGCACTCCGTGGAGAGATACAATCTCATCCATGTACAGCTGAGCTAACTTGTCGGAGCTGTGAGTTTCTTTAATCGGCAAGAAGTGAGCTGACTTGGTCAGCCTGTCGACTATAACCCAAATAGTATCATTTCCTCGCTTTGTCTTTGGTAACTTTGTGATAAAATCCATGGTTACCATTTCCTACTTCCAAGTGGGAAGTTCAGGCTGTTGCAGCAAACCTGACGGCTTCTGGTGTTCAGCTTTAACTTGAGCACATGTCAGACATTTAGCCACATAGGTGGCTATAGATTTCTTCAAACCTATCCACCAATAATTTGCCTTTAAATCCTGGTACATCTTATCACTGCCAGGATGAACAGAATATTTGGAACTATGGGCTTCTTGAAGGATCACATCCCTAAGTCCTCCATAAATTGGAACTCATATTCGTCCATTCAATCTTAGAATTCCATCCTTGCCATATGATCACTGTTCAGCAGTTATGCCCAATTTTTCATTCGGATAGTTAGCTTCTAACACAGCTTCCTTTTGAGCGGCTAACAACCTTTCATTCAAGCTGTTCTTCAATTCAATGCTCTTGGCGTTGATCCTAATGGGCTTAACTCTTTCTTTTCTGCTTAAGGCATCGACGACCACATTCTCCTTGCCTGGATGATATCGGATTTCACAATCGTAGTTGTTCAGCGTCTCCATCCATCGACGCTGTCTCATGTTCAGATCCTTCTGGTTAAACAGATGCTGAAGGCTCTTATGATCAGAATAGATCACACACTTGGTACCATATAAATAATGCCTCCAAAGTTTTAGTGCAAACACAACGGCACCCAGTTCTAAATCATGGGTGGTGTTATTCTTTTCGTGCACCTTTAATTGTCGTGAGGCATAGGCAATGACCTTGCCTCTTTGCATGAGTACACAACCCATTCCAGTATGTGATGCGTTGCAGTATACCACAAACTCTTCAATTCCTTCAGGCAATGTCAAAACCGGAGCATTGCTCAACTTTTGCTTAAGAATCTCAAAGGATTCTTGTTGCTTAGGACCCCAATCAAACTTTATATTCTTTCGAGTCAATGAAGGCAGGGGTGCAGCAATCCTTGAGAAGTTTTCAATAAAACGCCTGTAATATCCTGCCAGACCCAAGAAGCTGCGAATCTCTGTGGGCGTCTTCGGTTCTTGCCAATTCATGATGGCTTCAATCTTAGCGGGATCCACCTGGATACCACGCTTGTTAACCACATGTCCAAGAAATTGGACTTCACGAAGCCAAAACTCACATTTTGAAAACTTGGCGTAGAGCTTCTCTTGCTGAAGAAGTTTAAGGATACATCGAAGGTGTTTTTCATGATCAGCCTGATTCTTCGAATATATAAGTATGTCATCAATAAAAACAATGACAAACTTATCCAAATAGGGTTTGCAGACACGATTCATGGGGTCCATGAATGCTGCTGGTGCATTAGTGAGCCCGAAAGGCATCACCAAGAACTCGTAGTGACCATAACGAGTCCTGAATGCAGTCTTATGCACATCTTCATCTCTAACCTTCAGCTGATGGTATCCTGACCTTAAATCAATCTTGGAGAAGTAGCTTGCCCCTTGCAGTTGATCAAACAGATCGTCGATCCTGGGCAATGGATATCTGTTCTTGATTGTAACCTTGTTTAGTTCATGATAATCAATGCATAGACGCATTGATCCATCCTTTTTCTTCACAAACAGAATCGGCGCTCCCCAAGGAGATGAGATAGGTCTAATAAATCCTTTTGCCAACAAATCATCCAACTGAGTTCTTAACTCTATCATCTCAGTTAGTGCCAACCGGTAAGGTGCTCTTGCAACTGGTGCTGCTCCAGGAATAATGTCAATTTTGAACTCCACATGCCTATCTGGAGGTAAACCATGTAGTTCTTCAGGGAATACCTCTGGATATTCAGAAATGATAGGGATGTCTTCGATCTTGGGCTTTGGTTCATCAATAGTTACTTGTGCCATGTAAATGACACAACCATTCTTCAAACACCTTGATGCCTTAAGCATAGACACTTGCTTAGGCAACCCATACTGGGTATCTCCTTGAATTGTTAACGGCTCACCATAAGGAGTTTTAATAACCACTTGCTTCTTATCACAAACAATCTGGGCTTGGTTATGAGATAACCAATCCATGCCTATCACTACGTCGAATCTAGCTAGTTTCAAAGGAAGCAAAGACAACGGAAAAGAGTGGTTCCTAATGGATATAAAACATCCATCTAACACGGTTGAAGCAGTTTCTATGGTACCATCGGCCAATTCTACTTCATACTTTATGTTTAGGGTTTTAACAGGCAAATTTAACAACTTGCAAAATTTATTATCTATAAACGACTTATCTGCACCCGAATCAAACAGTACCCTTGCATAAACATCATTGATAAGAAAGGTACCTGTTATTACGTTGTCATTCTGAATGGCCTCCTGAGCATTCATTTGAAAGACCCTAGCATTGGTCTTTTTACCTTCTTCAGGTTTCTTTGCATACTTTGGGCAGTTGGACTTGATATTCCCTTTCTCGTTACAGTTGTAACAAGTCACATCCTTTATCTTCTTGCAATCCAATGTTTTATGATCGCTTGATTTGCAGATCCCACAAGCTTTGGGCTGCGATTGGGATTTCGATTCGAACCTGCACTTCCCTAGATGGCGCTTCTTGCAGGTTTTACACTTGGGTTTTTCACCCGACTGCTGACTATCCTTTTTAAATCCGGAACCTTTCTTGTTCCCAGAGTTCCCCTTATGTTTCTTCTCAGAACGGCGTGAGTTCTCATCCTCACGTTTCCTTTTCCCCTCATCGGAATTCCTAAGCGATCTCTGCCTGACCGCATCGAGAGTAAGAGATAACGACAGATCAGCCACTGACCTAAAGGTAGTAGGTCTTGATGCTTTCACACTTGCCCTTATCTCCGGAGCTAAACCTCCAATAAAACGAGCTATACGTTTTGGTTCCGGTGTGACCAAGTATGGAACCAAGCATGACATAGTGTTGAAGCTCGTGAGATATGCCTGACAGTCTAATTTCTTCTTGACCAAGGTCAAGAAGTCAGTCTCTATTTTCTCAACTTCATGTTGAGGACATAAATTTTCTTTGATTAGAGCAACAAACTGCTCCCAAGTCAAGTTGTATAACGGAATCTTCCCTGTAGCTTGGATTAGGGACCTCTACCAAGCTAGAGCTTCTCCTTTAAAAGATTGTGAGACAAACTTCACAATATCTTGCTCTGCGCATCCACTAATATCAACCACTGTATCCATCTCGTCGAGCCAAGTCATACAATCGATGGCTCCTTTCTCCCCTGTGAAGTCTCTGGGCTTACAGGAGACGAAATACTTATATGAACAGGTTTTAGCACGTGGCTCTTGATTAAGTACAACCTTCTTAGATGGAACACACCACTAATTCGATGAGTGATGAGAATCGCTCTTGTGAGCTGTATGAGTCTTGGAGGGCGGTTTTGAATGTGGTACAGACTGAGTTCTGACGCGAGTTCCACTTGATTCATTAAATTGTCTGTCAAGAGCTCGAGTAACGACATTATCTATTAATGCCTGCAGTTCCGCACCAGCTACATTAACTTTGGTAGTATCATTATTCTCCCTCGGGTGGCTATTAACCTCATCTGATCCAGCCATGTAGCTTGATTGCTACATAAAATATTGACAATGATTCATTCAGAAGTTTATTATGGAATTGTCATTTATGGCAATTCATTAACCATGGTAATCTTAAGCCATATTGGTTAATTCAAAATTTTATTATATTTTATCAAGTTACAAACTATTAAGGATAATACGGTGGCATACAAAAGGCCTAGTCACAAGGACAATTTTTAAATTATAAGCCATGATCTTATAGGATCGAGGCATTAAGGCTTGAATATAGTTCATCACCTTTTCTTGACAGGGAGTCATAGACTACA